>APFE030471689.1:52794-76409 GCA_000404065.3 Pinus taeda
GTCAAGAAAATGGTGGCAGTACTATAGAAGTATTTCTATTGGCCGAATCTTCGACAGGATGTCAGGAAGTACATTAGATCATGCACTGCCTGCACCATTTCCAAACTGACCATCAAGAAGCAAGGCCTCTATACCCCGTGTTGCCTACCCCTAGTCGACCTTAGGAATCCATCTCCATGGATTACATGTCAGGCCTTCCTTCCACTAAGCATGGAAATGACTGTGTTTTTGTGGTCATCGACAGGTTCCCGAAGATGGCCATTATGGCGGCCTGCAAGAAGAATATCACAGCAGAAGCCACTACTAAAATCTTCTTTGAATGAGTGTGGGTACACTTTTGGATCCCATAGTCTATTATCTCAGATCGGGATAGAAGGTTCCTCAGTTAATTTTGGTCCAGTCTCTGGTCGATGCTGGACACCAAACTCACTAAGTCCATAGCCTTCCATCCTCAAATTGATGGCCAAACAGAGGCTGTCAACAGGATGATCGTGCACATGCTGCGCATGTACAAATCAAAGCATCCACACACATGGGACGAGAGC
Source organism: Pinus taeda (assembly GCA_000404065.3). NCBI lineage: Eukaryota > Viridiplantae > Streptophyta > Pinopsida > Pinales > Pinaceae > Pinus > Pinus taeda. Next base: position 53,340 of record APFE030471689.1, read on the forward strand.
CTCCCCTATGTTCAGCACAACTACAACCAGGCTCTTCACAGCTCGACTGGCCACAACCCTTTTTAGGTGGGCTTGGAATTCCAGCCACGATGTCCCACTGATGTGGCCATGCCATTTGCAGCTACTCACGTAGATTCTGCTCATGTCTAATCCAAAATAGATAAGGCAGCCAGCTTCATTGAACACATCCAACATATTCACCAGCAGATCCATGACATTCTAGAGAAATCAAATGCCAATTACAAGTAGCAACATGATCAACATCGGGTGCCACACAAGTTTTAGGTGGGTGACAAAGTCTGGTTGCATTTACAAAAGGAACGCCTTACCGGAGCCTATCGGAAACTCAAACCACTCCGATATGGTCCTTACACGATTACCAAGGCTGTGGGAGACAATGCATTTGAGCTGAACATTCCCCCATTCCTTTTCCTACACGCAGTGTTCAATGTGGACCGCCTTCGGCCATACTTTCCACCATTACTAGACACATCTGACATTGCAGAATAGTGCGCACCCATGGAGTTAAATCTAGATTGAATGGAACAAGCTACAACTAATCGGATCATGGACACACAGATCAAGCACACTCACCAAAAAAATATCCAAATGTATCAAGTTGTCAAAGCAGGCCAACTCTTTCACCAGGGCAAGTGGCTCACCAGGGACGAAGTTCAACAGAAGTTTCCTCATCTCATGGAGGAACTCAACGCAATGGGGACCATTGCTTCCTAAGGGGGGAGGACTGATCTAGGTGGATATTGGTGGCCACCTGCCAAGTCCACTTGGACCCCCACCATTGTTTCTTTCAGCTTTTCATTTTCCTTAATTGTAGCACAGTTTACTATTTTTAGCAGTTTTTTGGGTCGTGAACTTCTGGAGCCATTTTGAGGCCCTAAATGACGTTGTTTTGGGAAAACTAGGAGCAACATGGGTCCATGGAACGATTTTTCTCTTCCCAAAGTAATATATCTCAGATAGATCTTTCTAACGAGATATTGTCACCAAGCGGAGATCATATGCCAAAGTTACGACCCCAAGAAGTTGATGTACCAATTTACCCTAACGGGGCCCACAATTTGGCATTTCATCTTCTGGGGTTAGGTTTTTGGATGTTTAGGGTTTTCCATTGTTTCTCAACAATAAATAAGCCTTTGAGCCTCATTGTAACACAGTTCAGAGGCATGTAGCAGCCACATCTCTTCTCAGTGATAAGCTACCATCGCCCTAGCTGGTTTATTTCCATTGTTGTTTGTAAGCATATTTTAGTATTTTACATCAATGAAATGAAATATTATTTCCATTGCATCTTTGTGTTTATGGTTATCTCTGTGATTTTTTGTGTTCCTATTTAAATCTAGATTAGCTATGATTATGAAAAATATGAAAGAAATGCCCAAAAAACAAATCTTGCCCTCATTAAAACTTTTATAAAGAGATGGACTATGTAACTGGGAGCTCTGTGTATAGTATCGAGAATTTTCATTGTCTATAATTTTCAATATTTATTTAAGAATCACTTGCTAGTGTAAAAAGAGGTAAAAGCAAGAGCGAGATATGATAAAGGCATATCGAAATGAAAAAGGAGCAAGTGTGAAAGAATCGATCCCTGGTTCAGCTAAGGTTGTGATGTGATCAAGTCGCAATCACACATCGCAGTGGGAAATCACATCCAACATCACCCCTGGTTCTGCCAAATGCGATTTGCAATGGGATTCAGACTCGAAAACATATGTGTTGCATTTAATAATCCCTATGGGTCCACCATATCGCGGAATGTTGAAGCTTGGGCCGATACACTGGTTGAAAGTGCCGATTGCGAGGTCCGATGTGATCGAAAACCTGATCACAACGTAATTATTCATGGGAGATAGACCTTAGCCCTTACCAAATGCAAAATACAATATGCAATGTAATGATGGACCCGATAGGATATGGATGTGGTTAATTGCATTTGAAGTCCGGGAGGTCATCGCATATCGGATACAAAAGAGGAATGTGTAGTGCGACCGTGGAAATTGTAAGATTGCGACAGCGATAAAGGCATGCATCGAGAAATGTGTAAAGACCGAGGAAATGTAGAAAGGGTAAGTTATGTATGCCTATATAGTATTTCTATTATAAAAGCATTATAATAGAAATAAAGACGTGATAGAAGGTTTTGGGGCTTGAGTCCAAATACAACCATAGTAGAGGGTGGGGGTTGGTTATATGTGCGGGTATAAAGTACCATGAAGGTTTATGAGGATTGAATAAGTCCCAATGAAAGGATATGAATGAAGGGCTAGACTGAGTTATAAATAAATCATTCTACATATATTTGTTAAGGGGGTTTTAACCATTGAGCTTTGAAGACATAATCCCATGTGACAACTCCAGTAAGAAATGGAAGATCAAACGTCTAGGGGACCCATTCAAATTTGCCACCAGAGCAGGTTTTAATAGGGTGGTGGTCGTGGCCACAACAGGGTGTTGCTAAGAAACCATATTTCTACTATTTCAAATGTTAGGCTATAAATTAGGTCTATAATGGAGGAGGTAGAAGAAGATGGATAATGTAATAGAAACACGGGGGTGTGGAAATATGGAATGTGGATAAAAAATTTATGACCAATATAGAGAACTGTGAGAAATCTTATAGTCATTTTTCTTTAATTAAATAATAGTGCATAATGTTTTGTATTTTTACTTGATTAGGCTGAAGGCATTCTAAGGGGAGCCCTCTTGACCATTTTGTTTGGCTACATCCAATTTACCAGTTGACACTTATAGTATGTCTAAGTCTAATTGAAAATTTCCACCTAGTGACGTGTTACCCTCCTTCGGTCCTGCGTCTTCCTTTCCCTTCTCACAAAAGCCTCTACATATTTTCCTTGAATGTTGCTTCATATGCCCCTCGTTGCTGCTAAAAATTGTCCTCCTCCACCTAGAAATGGAAATGGAGGCCCTCTATTCCCAATTCATGTTTTTTATATATCACCTGCAAAAGATTAGCATAAAATAAGTCAGTTATTTGACATGTATCACAGTTTTAGATGTGTTTATCTATACAATTATAGGTTATGAAATATTTTTTTAATGGAAACAATGTAGAATATGTAGTTGGGACTTAAAACATGTCTTATCAGCAACAAACCTACAACTAATCATAATATAAGGAAAAAGAATATTGATTTTTAGTTTTAGTTCATCTAATAAATGACTTAGTGGTGGTGAGGATGATGTTAAACTATAAGTTTATCAAAATAAATGTCACTATTTTAAAGGTAAAATAAAATTCCAAAGTTTGCTTTTAATGTATTTATGCTTTTATGATGTTTTAGTTTGATTGACATATTTTTGAAACCATTTGGAACATAGTGAAATCAGTATGCAAGATAAGATTGGGCTTTTTTTTTGCTAGAATTTGCAGCAGTAAAAAATCCAAACCTGAAATAATTTGGTTAAACATTTGGATTTTAAAGGTAAAAATTTAAACATTGTTTAAATTTGACTCGGCCTAATGGTTAAGAGCATATTTTTCCTCATAAGAGATCATAGGTTTAAATCCGTAAAGGGCTAAATTATGTACACCTTCATAGATCTTAGTAGTCAAATCATTGCATAGAAGTAGGTCCCCTACTCCAAAAACAAAGGAGTCTCATACACCAATTTGAATTTGGTAGTGACATATTATCTCTATATGTTTATATATATGTTATATATATATTATATATATCTTCTTCCCTAAAATGGGTCTTCTGAGATAAAGAAATGTTTTATTTCTCCTCTTTTTTGCCTTGTTCATGAGCAAAATAAAAGAGATGTTAGGATAAATTTTGACAAACAAAGGGTCTTTTGAGATTTGAAGTGATAAAACCTAAAAAGAGGTAGGATTCTTCATGTTTTTTTGCTTTCCCTTTTTTAAAATTTGTAATTATTTTTTTAGTGTTCGGATCCATTACACCATAGGCTCAAAGTCATTATATCACTTGTGGGAATTTAACTTAGGTGAGAAGGATCTCAATCATTCCTCCCAACCACCTGAGATAAACTCAATTCACTTTTTAATTTGAATTTTATTTTAGCAATTAATTTTTATTTTTTTTATTTTATTAAATTTTAGCTATGTAGTTAGTGATATATTAAATTTTTAAATTTCTAGGTATTTATGTTGTAGGAAAAGGTAAACATATATATATATTATAATTAATAATAGACTTTTTTAAATTTTAATTTAATGTTTTTATTATTTAAATTTTAATATATTATGACTATATAGGTTTTTTATTTTTTCAACTATATGTTTAAATTAAAAACAACTAATAATTCCTATGAAAATGATTTTATGCTATTTAAATCTTTATTAGTTGAAGTTTGTACTTATCTTGTTTTTTTTCAAGATCAATAAGATTTATTTTCTTTTTTTTCGCATAGTGACCAAATTTGCTAGTAAAGATTTTGTATTTATTTTATTTTTGTATAAAGAGTTAGAAGATGTATTAAAGAAAAAGAGAAAATTAGATGATGGTCATTTTTATATAGTTTGAGTGGGTCTAATGGTTAAGGATTTGTTCTTCTTTGTAACAAGTTAGGTTATAGATTATGTATATCTTTGTAAATTTTAAAAGTAAAATCACTATAGGGAGGCAATCCTTCATACACCAATTTAATACTTGGCTTAGCCATGACATTATTATTATTATTATTATTAAACCATTAAAAAAAAGGAAAAAAAAATTACTAGTGGTGTGGCGCTGTACAGCCTAGTATTGAGTGGATGTGTAGATGTAATTCAAGTATGTAAACAATTTTAAATGACGGCTTAATTAAAAAATAGAAAAAAATAAAACTTAAAAGTTAAAATAGAAAAAAATTAAAGTTAAAAGTTAAAAGTGATTAACCATGAATATTCACCCCCACTTTACCGTGGATATTATTAACTTGTAAATATGCTTTGTTACAATACCATGGGCCAATACCATGGCCTATCAATACCATTTGCCCAAGAAACATAAATTATTTCACAATCAAAATATTTTATAACAATATGAAAAGATTCTTAACCATGGATATTCACCCCTACCTTCCCATGGATATTCTTAACTTGTAAATAGACTTTGTTACAATACCATGGGCCAATACATGGTTTATCAATACCACATGTGCAAAAAACATAACTTATTTCATAATCAAAATATTTTATAACAATATGACAAGATTTTTAACCATCGATTCACCCCTACATTCCCATGGATATTATTAACTTGTAAATAGAATTTGTTACAATACCATGGGCCAACACATGGTTTATCAATACCATATGTGCAAAAAACATAACTTATTTCATAATCAAAATATTTTATAACAATATGACAAGATTTTTAACCATCGATATTCACCCCCACTTTGTCATTGATATTTTGAACTTGTGTATAAGCTTTGTTAGAATACCATGGGCCAATACCATGGCTTATCAATATCAGATGCCCAAAAATTATAACTTATTTCATGATCAAAATATTTTATAACAATATGACAATATTCTTAACCATGGGTATTCACCCACCCTTTACAATGGATATTATTAACTTGTAAACAAACTTTGTTACAGTACAATAGGCCAATACCATGGATTATCAATATCACATGACCAAAAACCATAACTTATTTATTTCACAATTAAAATATTTTATTTTAATTTAATTTACAACATTTTTTTAATTGAATCTAAAAGGAAAAAGGTTATAATTATTTTTAAGATATATCTAAATCTAAATCGAAAACCCTCTATGCTTACTACTACTAAAAATATTCTCATAGAAATTAAAACAAGGTATAAAATTATATGAGAATATATTTATATACAAAGATGTGAAATTTATATAATGTAAATAATATTATTAAGAACTAGCATAGATCCATCTTAACTAACTATCTAAACCATTATAGAAAGCCAAGTGATTAACAATAATAGAGGAAAGATAATGCATGCTTTTTTCAAGGTTTTCATTATTGTATTTTATTTGACATGATTGATCCAGCATATAAGTTTAATATGTTCAACCAATTGAGTTTTTTTAATTTAGATACATTCTTAAACACAATACAATGGCATTAAGTTTAAGATAGAGGGACGGAGGGAGATAGTGAAAAAACTAGGGAGAGAGAGAGTGAGAGAGAGGGAGGTGATGGAGAGAGGAAGAGGGAGAGAGAGAAAGAGAGATGGAAGAGGGGGAGAGAGAGGGAGGAAAGAAAAAATACATATAGAGTTAGAGGTAGAGAGAGAGAGGCAATGACAAGGGAGAGATGGAGAGAGAGGAGATGAGGGAAGAGAGATAAGAGGAGAGGAGGGAAGAGAGAAGAGGAGATGAGGGTGATAGGAAGAGAAGGGGAAGAGAGAGACAAAGATGGAGGGGGAGAGAGAATTAGAGAGGGAGGGAGATAGTGACAGAGTTTGAGGGGAGAGAGTGAGTGTGAGTGATAGGGAGGAGAGACAAAGGGAGGTGCAAGGGAAAGGGGGAGAGAAAGGAAGAGAGAGAGATGGTGTTGGAGGGGGAGAAAGGGGGAGGGAAGAAGAACGACATAGAGGGAGAAAAATGGAGAGAGAGAGGGAGTGAAAAGGGAGAGATGGAAAGAGAGTGAGGGATAGAGGAGAGCCTTAGGGAAGAGATAGAGAAGGATAGAGGCATATAAGGGGAAGATAGAGAGGGAGAGGAAGAGGGAGCCTAGAGAGAGATATGGAGAGAGAATGTGTATGTTTGGGGGTTGAGATAGAGAGAGGGAATAAGAAAGAGACATATAAATATAGATTTTATATAACCAACCAAGATACATCTTAACCCCGGATCTATCAAGCATCGAGGGCGATCAAATCTCTCGAGGTGCAAGCCTTTCCTCAAGTTTTGCACTCAAAAAAGAGGTTTGCGCCTCAAAATATTTGATCCCTCTTGGCACTTGATAGATCCGACATTAAGATGGATCTAGGTTGATTAATTATAATAACAGAAAACTAAAAAAAATATTCAATTATCATAGGTTTAAATATGAATCTAAAATTTATGAGAAAATTCTCCAATTTATAAAGACAAGTATGAAAATTTGTAGGATTATTTTTGGTGACTATATAAAAATGAAAAAATTAATGAAAAAATATTTTGGATCAATGTTGTTTTAAAAATTAATGATGAGTATTGTAAATTTCCTTAATTGCAACAATTCGAAATTAATCTTCTAACTCATGCAGTTTATTTGTAATCATAATTATGATGGCAAATAATGATTAATTCACTACAACAATCTTCACAAATAAATACAAGAACTGAGAAATAATGCACATAAACAAAATTATGGATACCAAGAATTTTGGACAATAGTTCTTGGAAAAACCCCAATGTGGCGAAAACTAGAGAAACAAATGAGGATTTTATTACTAACCTTTAACAATTTGAGAAATATAATTGTTTGCCTCTCATTGGAAAAACTCTAGGAAAAAGAAAATATCCATGGGAAAAATAATTTGGAAACATAAGTTTCTTATGCAAAATAATTTCGGCCTTCCTTAGCCTATTCACGCCTCCTCTTCGCAAATCACAGTGGTGGTTAGAAATGTGCATTGGTTCCTCTAGAAAATTCACTCATCCTCTACGAAAATTCCCTTGCAAGTATAACTACCTCCAACACTTCTCTTAACCCACTCACTCTGCCTCAGGATGATAGATACAATGCTGGCACACTAAAAGGAGCTCCTCTTTGTCTCCCACACTAACTATTTGGCTACTCGCAGTACTGAATTTGGCCTCCTCTTACGCAAATAAAATTTACCTCTATCCTGCTACTCGAAACTAGAAATCATTGTGGAAATCTCCTCCAAAACTCTTCTCCCAAATTTTATGTTGAAACCCTATTATTGGTGTCTCCCTCAGCTTCAATTGCACCCTTGTTAATCACTACAAATGGGTAAGTTAGACTTCTTGAATGATCTTTAATGTACCATCAAAATGATCTTATAATCTCTCATTGAGCCACCAATGGCCACAATATAATCACAATCGGTGTCTAAGATTATCTTGACCCCATCAAATGATTTTTTTAGAAGTCTCGAAAGAAAAATCAATTTTCCTCAATTAATCTGATTTAATTAACAAATAATTATATAATTAATATAATGGAGGTGTTCCTTGCGAAACCTTTTCTGCTTGTTGGAGAAATTGCATTCCTTAGCCTCATAGACACCATAAATACTGGAACACCTATCTGACGCAACCAAAAAACAACACTCCCTCTTAACGAGGAAGATGTTCTCCACTACTCCCATCTTATCCCTAAAGTAGACAAACATATCATTACCCAAGGCCTTCATGAGAATATCTGCAACCGGCTAATTTATGGGAACATGTTGTAGCCAAACTAATTCATGTTGACACAATCTCTGATGAAGTGGTATCTTATGTCAATATGCTTATACCTATCATGAAATAATGGATTTTTAGAGAATTTGATTGAACTATGATTATCACAGTAGCTATTGGTCGAATGGTTTCACATGTGACTATGCTCAATACCATGTATTTTGCCTCTACAAAACTCAGTGCCATTGATTTCTACTTCTTGTTGCACCAAGTGACAACCCCTGATCCAATACTAAAGCAAAGCCCTAAAGTGGTTTTTGATCCAATGAACTACATGTCCATTCTGCATTTGTACATCCACACAAACTAACACCATCACCTCAAGCATATCATAATTGTTATATGTAATTTATGATTACGGACAAAAGTATCTCCCCTAGGTCATTGGCTAACCTAGAACAATAGAGAGACAAGGAACAAAATACTTTTCCTAAAGTAAATAGATGATGGAGTGAGGCCTACCTAGAATCCTTCACACACTTCGCTCCTTCTTTAGCTTGGAAGCTCCAATTGTAGTCCCGATTGCCAAAATTAGAACCTGCATAGTTAGATAACACAAGTCAAGAAACTACAAGATCTATGTAGTATCATCTAAGTACTTCTTTCAATAGATCAACATGGTATTGAAATAAGTGAAATAACAACATCACATATAGGAAAACAATGAATTCTTTGCATTAATATAAATGGAAGGAGATTACAACAATAATTAGTAGTTGCTATTGTAGAAGATCTCCTCCAAGTTGTTGACATGTCCTTTCCTTGTCATAATATGAACCTCCAATCACCCTAAATGCATGAGATGATGACCACTCACTATAGAAGGATAAGGGCAGAATTACTCTCCAATATCCAACCACCAACCACATAGAAGGCTAGGAATATATAAACAAGTATGATAAGTTGGGAGTTCTTATCCAATTACCAATCTAGGGTAAGAGATCCACCTTTGATGGAGGGATAGGATCAAAGGATAAGTGTGAAATCTCCAATGTAGGGATGGATAGGATCTGAATTTTTTATCCAATGTAAGTAGTTGAAACAACTTCTAGAAACTCCTAGAAGGGAAAGCTTCAAGAATCTCGATCATTATCCCGGATTTCTAGAACCAATAGAGGTGCAAAGGTGAGAAACCTGCTAGTCATCAACACAAGCCGAAGTAGAGAAACATGCTAGCGAACTCACCTCAGTAGGCTTATAGAGAGTTTTGGTCCTCAAACTAGCTCATATGATGCAGTTTAGGGTTGAAATTTTGAAAGGTACATTCTTAGGGCTTGTTGCAAGATGGTGATAAGGGGGGAATAGGATGTTGACTGATCCCATTAGGAGGCTCACTGATCAGTGTGACAAAATGGCCTATAACTGAATGCCCCCTAAAGCACAAAGTCAAAGATGATGACTTATAATGGAAGTGCTTTACCTTGTGACAAGTAGGGATCAAGGGCAATCGACGATCTTCATCTGCTACAATACATTTACAACATGACATATTTGTTTGCTAAGGGAGGCATACGCATACTCATCTCATAAGTTATCATAACATGTACAATGATCAAAAGACGCATCCACAGATGCAACTAGTGGACCCATGACTGGATTACTATCTAGATGATTATAGCCATCATACATTTTGATCATTGTATAATCCTGAAATCCCATCCTGGATGGAAGAAACTAGATTTAGGGTCTTCTATTCATCCACACGACCAACCAACGTATGAGTCTAACCATGTGAATCAATGAGCTAGAGTCAAACATGGTAGACACCATCTGATTACCAGCCAATTATGTAAGTTGTTAATAGATGTGAGATAAACCACTGATGATGTTAATGGCTCTCAAGGTACTATGATACAATTTGTATGGAATGAATAAATGAGATGATGTTGAACACCACACAGAATCTTTCAGTCAAAGTCTATTGATGTAAACCTATCACTGAGAGCGAGGAAAATTTCCATTGATGTATGCAAGCACCAAGGTATCGAAGGTATGTTTCTAAGTCAACTTCTTGGATGATGTGTTGATGTCAATAGGAAGCGACCCATCACAGGAGGGTCTTGATGTATCCCACATAAACGACACGAAACGGGTATGATGATTGAGACAAAATGATCAGAATGATGTTGACATGGAACTGGATTAGGAAAGGGAGACATGAAGTGAAGGCTTAAGAGTATTGTAGCGGAGATCAACTGAATGAATTCTCTTGAACACACTGGTGACACTGAATGGAGTTGGCATCATTGACCCAAAACTAAGAATGGAGGTTTTGAAAGCAGTATGATAAGCAAAAGACAAGAAGATTACCCAACTCAATAGCCATGGAGATGAAGTGGAAGAGTGTTGTGTTCAAGTGTGACTCACTTCCATTAGAAAAATGTAATCCCTTATTTTCCCAATTTCCCCAACCATACAGGTCAGTACCTCTTTATTTTCTAATAAGCTTGAGGAGGATAACATATGCTTGATTTGTAAGTTCATCCTTCAAATGAATCCAAGTATATTTAACGAACCCTGAGAAGGAGTGATTCGGCCTCACCATGATCGATGAGTCTATCATTGTTTGATGTTCTTATGAGTCCAGCGAAGGTAAAACTCGACATATTTTTCATGTTTAGAGATTTTGAAAAAGAGGAAAAAAATAAAACTCCAAATGTCCCTTTTTGTAGGTAGTCCCTTAGGTTTGAAAAGGTAGAAAACAATACCCAAGAGAACCTCTTAGCCATGTTCGACTAAGGTATTCCTTTTTCTTAGTAGGTCTATCTCAATCTAGAAAATGGTTAAACTTATACTAAGTAGACTTATTTTCATTTACTTTTACAAGTTCGAAAAGGAAAGTACTCAACAATCTTTTCATCTTTTGGGAGTCTAAAAAGAGTTGAAAGAGGAATCCTCCTGGAGGAACGAGTGGTATGAAGGGTAGAAACTGGTTCCTCTCATGATGGAATTGCTCAAAACCTACAAAGGTCAAGAGGCTGGCTAATAATACCATTCATCGTAGCGGTTCCTCAAGAAAGGGTAAAAACCAAGTGAAAGTGTATGATCATCCAAGAAGATGGTGACAATGGAATGAGAAAATTAAGGCTCATATGGAATAAATAGGATGATAAAAAATGCCAATCACGAGAGGTAAAGTGGGAATGGTTTCATTTTTACAAAATCTTGAAACATGGGAAACTATGCTTGAAAGTGGTTTCATTTTTACACAAGCTTGAAACATGAGAAACTATGCTTAAGATTGGTTTCATTTTTACACAAACTTGAAATAGAGGAAAAACTATGCTTGAAATAAGTTGGCATGCCCTAGCATAATGACTCAATTCGAGGTACATTCCCCCAAGATTCATTTCATGCACCTAAGTGGACTACTGGGTACTAACAAGTGGATTGAATGAAGGTTCATTAATGAGATCAAGTGAAAGACTCAAGTGGGAAATTTGGAGATTTAATCAAATACTCTAATTGAAATGGGATTTGTTTCAGTTTTTAATGAGCATGACACAAGAAAAAAGTTATGCTCATAGGAACCTATTTCATTTTTTAATGAGGTTGACATAGTAAAAGAACTATCCTCATAAGAGCTTGTTTCACTTTTTAATGAGCTTGACACAAGAAAAGGAACTCTGCTCTAGGACCTTGCTACATTTTTTAAGGATCTTAACGCAAGAAAAGGAACTCTGCTCCAAGGACCTTAATCATGACCGCTAAGAGGCCATGACTTCCAAGAGGTTATCATAAAATGGGAGAACAACATTCTAGAAGGGATATATATCAAGGGATCCAATGGAAAGATTAGACTCCAATGTCCCCAGTAAATGATGCACCATATCGTCTACTAGATCATTAGTAGTCGCCGGCATGGAACAGGTTGCCACATAATAAATTTGTGGTAGGGGAGATGTTGCTTGCACATTAGGAACACTTAGGGAAGTAGGATGATTGGTGGAAAATTAAAGACCATCAAATGAAATATGATCGATGGCCACACTCTATCCATCCTGCGCGAAGAACGTCACTCGAAAGGGTGTGGATACAACAACATTCATAGCATAAATACAGTCTCGCCTTAGAAGCGAATTGAAGAAATGTTCTGTGATAACCGTAACATAAATACATACAATTTTTCTTCCCAAGGTAACAGGAAACTGAGGAAGTATCCCTAAGGGTTGAATGGATCTTCTGATAAAATCTAACGGAGTCGAAGCGACAAACACAAGTTGTGGGGAACCCAAAGCTTTCCAAGCACAGGAGGATAGAATACTAATAGAAGCTCCCTCATCTATAACAATGTGATGGATGTTATTTTTATAAGCCTTTAACTTGATCTTAAAAGGAATGTAAGAAGGGAGATGAGGTTCTATCAATCAACTCCACTCAAAGGCAATGACATGTTTCCTTGGAGGGGGTTCCGTAGGGGCGGGATAAACACCCCCTTGTCCAATAGAATCAGAAGAAATAATAAGAACCTGAGTGGTATGATCCTTACTCTCTATGGGAAAAGTATGATCGACTGAAGGTGGAATCAGGCCAGCCATTTTCTCAACCAATGGTTGGTTAGGAACACACTCATGGGATTCACGTTTAGACAGAGTGGGATTGATGGGGATCAGATTTTGATCAATCACTTCATCAACTAGTGGCGAATTGGGAGAAAGCTTCTGGTAACCAACTGGAAGTCATGGTTGAGAAGTTGTAATATTTTCCAACACTTTTGAGGCATCATGCATATAAGCACAAAGGTTAATAAGATGATTCCCTTCACATAAATTACAGGGAAATTTGAATTTACCCTTTTTCCCATGGACCTTACTATCACTAGTTGAGATTTTATCACCAACATGATCTCCAGAGGCTAATGACGAAGGTTGATGTGAGCCTATGGACCACACTTCTAATACCTTGGGAATACCAGGACAATTTCTAAGAAGGTGTTCACCCTTACAAAGCATGCAAGGGAATTCAACTTTATGGAGTTCATTGGAAGGGTTCTCAACATCAGTCTCATCAGTACAAATGGTTGTTTGGTTATCCCCCTGCTTATTTTTCTTCTTCTTAATCTTCCTTTTCTTCTTCTTCTTATCCACCTGGTTACTAATTTGCAGGCAATCACCAGATGAAGAGGAAGAAGAGGAATAAGACCGAATAGGCGAAGAAGGCAAAGGGTCAACTTTAGGATCAACTTGAGGTTGATATTGTTCAAGTGGAGGAGAACCTAGTTGAGAAGCCGTTTGGACATTCGGAACCATAGACGTCAAAAATAACTAAACTAGAAAACCAATGGTGAATTCAGGAAGGGACAAAGTTGTCATATAAGGAGCACCAATATTTCCAAAAGAAGGAAAAGGACTAGGATTCCCATCAGAGGGGTTTCTTTGATTAGTGGACTCAGGAACTATTGCCATTAGTCTCAACCTATGATCTACTAAGGAGTTGTTCCACGGGGAGGATGTTTTTCTACAGTCAATTAATTGACTTTAGAAATTAAAGAAACAAACAAAACAATGGGGTAACTAGGCATAAAGGTTTACCAAGAAATCGTGATCTACAATATACACCTTGGCAAACCAAGGACTTAACATACGGCAACCAATATCCCCAAATGTTGTGTTTAGTGTATCATGGTATACAAGGTGGTAGACTTGGTTACCTATCGATGGATGGAAACCTATTGGGACTCCCAAAATATATGCAATGGTATGTGGGAGTGCAGTCCATAGTAGTTTTGTCTAATGCATAACCATTCGATGAGAGCATTCCCATATACTTTACGTGCTTGGAGAATCACCAATATACTTGAAGGTACGTCGAGTATGGTCTTGTACACTCACATACATGGAATGGGATTTCACCCCGAGGATGCAACAATACCAAACAACGACATACCCTACATTTAACGACGTTGGAACACGTCTCTAACCTAGACCTCTAAATCTTTGTGTTAATGTTACAAATGCTCCTTAGGTTGATTCAGTAAATTTTACTGTATATCTTTGACTATGTTTTAGTTTTAGGGCTCACCATAAATGTCACCTAAATATCCTAAAATGAAAATCGACCATGAGAAAATAGAAATTCTTCCTCTTTCAATGAAAATCTAGCTAAGAAAGGGAAGAAATAATCAAGATGCAGCACACAATATGCAACAAACAATATGCAAGATGCAATTTCCTTTCTGATGCAATTGTTCCTACACTAATACACATGCAAAACCCTAAATGTCGATGAAAAATTTTTCTTTTCACCACAATTAATTTTCGAGATGAAGAAAACTAAGATGTAAATGTTCAATTATTGATTCAATTACACTTTTTAGAATGAGGACTAAATATAAAATTCATCCAAGCAACCAACAACCAAACGAAAACAATTTGCAAGTGACTAAGTGATAAGAACAAATAAAAATCAAAACCAATTCTTACCAAAGGAAAAAAACACAAATGCAAACCAAATGGAGGCTTGAGAGACACCACAAGACATTGAAGACTCAGGGAATTTTAGCTAGAAGTAGGCTGACCAAAGACGGACTCAAGAACCAAGGAAAAATTCATGAAAAAATAGGGGTCAATGCCAGTGCAGAGTGGGCCAGAGTGTGGTGCAATGCTCTCTCAAAGGCACAAGGGGTGCGTTGGGCCTAGGAAAGAGGTTTCCAACACAAAAACTTCAAAAAAGGCTCAATGAAATCACTTCCTGGGTATGTTTTTGGTTAGATGATACAACAAAGGTATGTCAAGGAGGTAATCAAACACAATGGAGAAGGATTCCACCAAGGGAATGCTCGGCTCCCCAGTGGAGTCGCCAATATGTTATATGAGATTTACGATTGCAGACAAAATTATCTCCCCTAGGTCTGTGGCTAACCTAGAAAAACATAGAGACAAGGAACACAATGCTTTTCCTTAAAGTAGATAAATGATAGGGTGAGGCCTACCTGGAATCCTTCACACACTTCGCTACTTCTTTAGCTTGGAAACTCCAATTCCATCTCTGATTGCCAAAATTAGAACCTGCACAGTCAGATAACACAAGCCAAGAAACTAAAAGATATATGTAGTATCATCTAAGTACTTCATTCAATAGATCAACATGGTATTGAAATAAGTGAAATAACAACATCACATATAGGAAAATAATGAATTATTTGCATTAATATAAATGGAAGGAGATTACAACCATAAGTATCAGTTGATCTTGTAGAAGAGCTCCTCCAAGTTGTTGACTTGTCCTTTCCCTTTCACAATATTCACCTCCAATCACCCTAAATGCACGAGATGATAACCACTCACTACATCATAATAAGGGTAGAATCACTCTCCAAAAGCCAACTCCCAACCACATAGAAGGCTAGGAATATATAAAGAAGTATGGTAAGTTGGGAGTTCTTATCCAATTACCAATCTAGGGTAAGAGATCCACCTTTGATGGAGCGATAGGATAAAAGTATAAGTGGTGAAAACTCCAATGTAGGGATGGATACGATCTGAATGTTTTATCCAAGTTAGGTAGTTGAAACAACTTATTGAAACTCCTATAAGGGGAAGCTTCAAGAACCTTGATCATTCTCCTGGATTTCTAGAACCAAAGTAGGTGCAAAGGGGAGCAACCTGTTGGTGATCAACGCATGCCATCATGGAGAAACCTACTGGTGAATACACCCTTGTAGGCTTACAGGGAGTGTTTGTATTCAAATTGGCTCAGATGATGTAGTTTAGGTCTGAAATTATGGGAAATGAAAGGTACATGCTTAGGGCTTTGTGCAAGATGGTGACAAGGGGGGAATAGGATGTTGATTGATCTCGTTAGCAGGCTCATTGATCAGATGTGAAAAAATGGCCTATAACAATAATCCATACTCTATTGTACCTCTTAGATACCTCAATACATGTCTCGTTGTTGTCCAATGTACTCTATTCAGCTCCACTATGAACCAACTTAGAGTGGTCACCACGAAACAAACTTTTGCCATTGTGTTGACAAAATACATGAGAGATATGATTAGCTTCCTATATAAGGTTGGGTCCACATATGTTTCCTCTAATGTATCTATATTCCTCTAGTTGGTAATCATAGTCATGGACATGGGTGTATAGTCTTACATCCTGAATCTCTTCATAATATCCATATTATATCTCCCTTTCCAAAGGAATATATCCCCATCCATCATCCATACCTCTGGTCCTAGGAAGTAATGCATCATTCCTTAGTCCTTCATCTCAAACTCAACTTTCCAAGTCCCTCTTTCAATCTTATATGAGCCTTGATGACGCTCTCATGAAGAGATCATCCATATATAAAACCAGTATGAGTGGCTCACCTCCTACCATCAGAGATTATAAGTTGGAATTTTCTTCACTCTTCACAAAACCCATCTACTGCTGGTAGTTTTTTATCAAACCATACCATGCCCAATGAGCTTGTTTCAACTCACATAGCACCCTCTTCAGTTTGTACACATGTGTGTCTCTCCGATGTGTCTCAAAACCCTATGGTTTTTTGATATACACCTCCTCCTCTATCATCCTATTCAATAATGTAGTATTGACATCCATCTGGTAAATATTCCATCATATTTGTGCTGCTAATGATATCATTGCTTAGATAGAGGTATATTTGGCCATTGGTGGAAAGGTATCCTCATAATCTGTGTTCCTTTTGCACAAACCCCTTGGCCATGAATCTAGTCTTATACTTTCCACACTACCATCTACAACATATTGACCTTGTAGATCTAGTGAGAGCCTACAAATAACCTATCCATGGGTCTAGGCATGACCTCCCATACATCATTGATCATGATAGAATTATACTACTCAACCATGGAATCCTTCCAAACTTGACATTGTACAACCTCATCATAACTAGAAGGCTCCCTGTCATCGACCTATATCACCAACATATTATACATGTTTGGTTATATGCACTCTCTAGTTGTTAGGGTGGATCTAGTAAACTTAACTCGGTCAAGTTACTCATGGTTTTGGGCATCAGATTTATGGGCATCCATGGTTTTTCCCGTAGTATTAATCTCTAATGAATCTTATTTAAACGCTAGAATTACCAATGTTAATTCATCTCAGTGGCCACTAGGAACACAGTGATGGTGTCTTTAGAAACTACCATCTCTCTCGATGCTTTGTGATCCTAAAACCTGGTATCAGAGCTAGAGTGGTCAGAGTTGAAAGTGGATATATCTAAGTGGTAAGTATGAGAGCCAAAGGTAGATGGGGAGCTAATATGTGATGCGTGAATGCCCTAATGGCTTTGGTCCAAGGCATTTCCCTATGAAATTTAGGAAGATATGTTACATGGGAGCACATTGCTTGTAAGGCCTTAAGAGCTTTCTCAAGCATACATGCAATGCAAGTGGTTCATGGATTTATCAAGTTATGGAATGGACCACTTGGATACGTACTGGGGTGGCAGGTGTACTGGTATCATCGCTTGAGGGGGGAATGTGATATCTCAAGTGAGATGGTTGTTGAATTGTTTACCTAAAAATGTGTCCTAGATAACTAGTTAATATAATGGCTAGTTACCTATGTAATACGATAGATGGAAAATTTTTTATATGGAGTTAAACAAAGATGTATGGGACCAAGTCAATCTTTCAAATTCAAGTTTAAGAGGGGGTTGTTAGGGTAGATCTAGTAAACTTGACTCCATCAAGTTACCCATGGTTTTTGGCTCCAAGTTTATAGGAATCCATGGTTTTTCCCATGGTATTCATCTCTGATGAAGCCTATTTAAAGGTTGGAAATATCAATGTTAATTCAACTCAGTGGCCATTGGGAACACAGAAATAGTGTCTTTAAACATCACCATCTATCTTAGTGTGTAACGTGTTGGACTAACTATCACATTTATGAGAATTGATCAACTAGACTAACCACCACGTTGCGAACATGATACTAACCACCCACTTAAGGTAATGGTAAGAGTTTTGAAGTTTATTAATGCCTACGGGTTTTGGGGTAATGGAAAACCTAAACATAGTATTGGAGCCTTTTCCTAGGTTTGATTCCCCCGAGTTACATCGGAGCGGGGTGTTGGACTAACCATTGCACCTTTGGGAATCGATCATGTTGACTAACCACAACCTTTTGAATATGGGAGTAACCACCCACTTAAGGTAAAGGTAAGGGTTTAGAAGTTGAATAATTCCTATGTTTTTTGGTGTAATGGCAAAACTCCACACTAGTTCTTGATCTAGGAGCTCCCACAAACTCCTGTGCATCTCTCAACATTTGAATCACCTCTCTACTTCTTCTTCCAATGATGGTGGTTGTAGGTTAAAGCTCCTCATCCTGCCCCTTTTTCTTTGTCTTATATGAACTCACAGGCCTCCTGCACCTTAGCTAGTGCTCATACTAGTAATTGTATTAGTACTCTGTTGTCCCTGTGACTATCCTTGCAGTTGTTGCTCAACCTTTGGAGCTTATACTGGCCCACTCTAATCATTTTTTGGAAATGCATGAGGTCTCATAAAGGTTTTCTCCTCCTAGAAATGCACGTCATGTCTCATGATGCTACTCATGTTGCTAGTAATATAGATTTTGTACACCTTAGACGTTTCATTGTATCCAATGAAATATCCCTTCTCTAGAGTCTAATCCAATTTGGTTTGTTATCATATGGAACATGATAGTATGTTATGTTACCAAAGATCCTGAAGTGACCGACCTCTAGCTTCTTCCCTGTGAAGACCTCCTCTGGTGTTATCTTCCCCAACACTCTATGAGGAACCCCATTTTGTATGTACATTGTCATGCTAATGCATCTTCCCTTAGAAACTTGGGCATATCTTGGTCATATAACATTGCCTTTGTTGCCCCAACAGTCATTTTGTTCTTCCACTTCACAACTCCATCTTGTTGTGGGTCGTATGGAGTTGTCCACTCTCTCTTGATTCCCTCCTTCACATAGAACCCTGTAAGGGAATTATCACTATACTCACATCCATTATCTATACAAAGCACCTTGATCCTTTTTCCTATCATATCATAGACAAGAGCTTTGAACTCTCAAAAGCAATTGAAGACTTCATCCTTCATCTTCAAAAAACAGATCTAGGTTTTCCTGGAGAATTCATCTATGAAGGTAACAAAGTACTCGTAACCCCTTAGAAATTTGATGTACATTGAGAAGCAAATGTCTGAGTGTACTAATTGCAACACACCACTGGCTCTACCATCACTTCTTGTTAACATTTCCTTTATAAAATTTCCAAGTAGGCACCCTTTTCATATGCCATCGTGTTCCATGCTTAATTTTGGCACACCTATCACAGTATCTCTTAGCAAACTTAGTGCTCCATGTTGTAAGTGTCCCATTCTCTTATGCCATAACTCTCCCAAATCTCTACCACTTCTATTATTGTTGATCAGTTCCTTTGGAGAATCAAACTACAACACGTATACTTGTTTCTTTGAACCCCAATCCATTTGACCTTCTTCCAACTTTGGTTTTTTATGAACAGCTTGCCCCACGAAGTACACATTGTACGCCTTATCATATAGTGCAGATATTGAAATCAATTTCATACCCAATCCTAGCACATGTAGTACATCTATAACATACGTGTTCTTGCTTGACTTCCTATGAATGTTGATGGTATCTCTCCCAACTAGAGTACACTTTGTCTTGTTTCCCATCTATATTTGGAATTCCATCTCCTCCTCCTTGTAGCTTGAGAAGTAGTCTCTAACCCCCATCTTATAACCTAAGCTCCATTGTCTCTGTACCAAACACCTATGGAATAGGAGCTAGAGATGAAAATTATGAGAATATATTCATCTTCTATCCTAGAAGACAAATCCTCAATGTTCATTGAATTTGTTGCCTTCTTCCCCTTCTTATCCTTCTTTCGATTAGGACATCGGCTGACATAGTGACCATATTGACTGCAACCAAAACACTTGACCTTTGATAGGTCCTTCTTCTTCTTTTCTATTTTTTATCATTGTCCCTTACTAGTACCCTTCTTCACCTTTCCCTTTAATACTATGGTGACATTCTCTTGTTCCTTCTCCACCTTTGGTGCCTTGCTGAAGCTACTGGTACCATTGACCAAGCTAAGCCTAAGCTCATCCTATTTGAAGTCACTCCATAGGAAATCCCAATCTAGAAGTTTTTCTTGCCTATAAATCACTTGGACGAACATACTCCATTCATTTGAGAACCCATTAAGTGTTATGCACACTAGCTTGTCGTCACTTGGCTTGTTTCGAATTCATCCCTCACAAGTGGAATTTTGGTGAGATAAGAAGTCACATCTCCACCCTTATGCATCTTGATTGTCCTTATCCTTTCCTTAAGAATCATATTCCTATTTTTCGAAGAATCTTGGTACAATTTTAAGATGGAGTACCACATTTCCTTCATTTTCCATTTCTCTATGATATGTGGAATGTTGTTGTCCTTAACTCCATCAAGGATCAACCTCTTCATTTTGGAACTCTCCTTTATATAGGTAGTGTTGGGTAGGTAAATCCCCTCTGCGGACAGAGGTGATCCCACTAGCCCGACAGGGGTCTAGCAACAATCACACACGTTACACGCAAGTTCCTAATTCCATAATTTAAAGGTTGATTAGAAAGATCTACCTGGAATCCAACGCTATTTGTCGTGGAAGAAACGCTGCTCCTGTTCTTTAGCTTTGGCTGGTCACTATCCTTACGCTCCACGTATGGACACCTGCACAAACAAAGAACAATCCAACACAAGCGTAAATCCAGTACATGTAATTATATATCAGTCAAGCAGGATATAACTCAAATATCATCAGAAGAGTATACGAGTGGAACCATAATGACAGTCGTTCATTATTCAATAAAAGAAGAGAAGAATTACAACCAAATAGGCTTGACGTTGAAATCTCCTCCAACTGGGTCAACAGCTAAACATGCCTTGCAAAGTGACTTCCTCTCTCAACATTCTAGCAGCATAACTTCTCTCTCAGCTCTCACTATCAATCCAGCATAATCTTAGCTCACCTTAGCTCTTGCAAAACTTCTAAACTAGCTGGTTCAATGCAGGGTGACAGTCATTTATAGATGGAGGAGGAGGCAGTATTCATTGTATCCAGACACCTACTAAAGATTCGGCATTGTCCCAGAATAGCCTTTGAACTGGGTTGTCATGGATGAAAAAGACGACACTCGACCACTTCATGGGATTTTTCCTTAGAGAACTGCATGAGCAATGGAGGAAAAAACACTTCAGTGTGCGCTGGCCAAAAATCATGACCAATTTTGGGTGGCGCGGGCTTTGGTCTGTGTCAGAGCATCCATGGGCGCGCCCCTTTTGGAGGAACTGAGCCATTGGCGCGGGCTAGACACTGTGGACCCGCGCTAATGGAAAAAGGGCATTATTTAGGGCTAATCTTCAAAGGGTGTCTTCAGGGATTTTGATGTTCATACTTAGGAGACTCTAATGCAAGTGTTTTCAAGTTGTGTTACTGGTCACAGGTCCGTAAATGTGTTCTCCAGTGTGCGACAGCGGGGTAACAAGGACGGTGACCAACGGTGACAAATTACTGCGTAACAGATGCCCCCTAAAGCATGAGCCTCGAGAGAGAGAGACAGGTGAAGTGCTTTACAAGACCATATCTAGCTGCCGCCGAGAATCTGCATGGAGATATACAGTATGATAGTTCAAATACATCATATATGTGGCATGGACGCAGCCATCCATTGACAAAGTATGTAACGATCAAGATCCGTAGTATGGACGCAGCCATCTAGTTAGGATCGATGAATAGACTCAGGTATGGTCGCAGCCATCCAGTGAAAGAGTCGTGTATCAAAATCACGCCTGGATTACAACAGACACAATCCAGGGTCTTGCGCTCCACCTCGACCCGAATCACAAGTACAAGTCCAAGCATGTGAACATGTGAGCTGAAGTCGAACATGCATGAACATCGTCTGATTACCAGTCAATAATGAAAACTGTTAACAGACGCAAGAGGTACCACCAATAATGACAATGGTCCTCGAGGTACTACAGGTACAGTCTACGCGTGTGAATGAATGAGCCGATGTCGAACACCCGTAGAGTCATCCGATCGGAGGCCAATGATGAAACCTCGCGTCGAACACGAAGAACCTGCCATTGAGGCATGCAGGCTCCAAGGTACCAGAAGGGAGTCTCTAGGTCACTTTCCTGGATAATGAGCTGAAGTCGACAGGAAGTGATCTTCGTCGAAGGTGGGCCATAATGTTCCCACATCATCGACACGAGACGGGAAGAGATAATGTTGTGAAGTAAGATTAACTATCAAGTGGAGGTGGTTTTCTCTTGCAGAGGTCAACTTCTCTTGAACATATTGACGGCACGACAGTGAAGTTGGCAGTATTTGACATCACTAGATCAGAGGTCACGATGACGAGGTAGTGAGCAGATGAGAGGTCAAATAGGATCACCCAAACCCACGGAGGCAAGTGAAAGGCCAAATCGGATATCCCCACCCTGACGCGAAAGCAGAGGAGTGCCATGTTCAAGAGCGACATACTGCTGACACGACTTATTATTATGGTTCCAAAATTTTCTTTTTCCCCCGCCATTTCTGGTGAGTACACCGATTATTTTTAACAAGCTTGAGGGGGATAGCATATGCTTGTGGTGTAAGTTCGACCTTCGGTCGAATCCAACCTAGTAAAATTTTAACGAGCCCTAGGGA
>APFE030471689.1:78770-115490 GCA_000404065.3 Pinus taeda
AAGTCGAACATGCTTGGACATCGTCTGATTACTAGTCAATAATGAAAACTGTTAACAGACGCAAGAGGTACCACCAATAATGACAATGGCCCTCAAGGTACTACAAGTACAGTGTACGGCGTGTGAATGCATGAGCCGACGTCGAACACCCGCAGAGTTATCCGATCGGAGGCCAATAATGAAAACCTCGCGTCGAATACGAAGAACCTGCCATTGAGGCATGCAGGCTCCAAGGTACCGAAAAGGAGTCTCTAGGCCACTTTCCTGGATAATGAGCTGAAGTCGACAGGAAGTGATCTTTGTCGAAGGCGGGCCATAATGTTTCCCACATCATCGACGCGAGACAGGAAGATACAATGTTGTGAAATGAGACTTGTGAACTATCAAGTGGAGGGGGTTTCTTTCAGAGGTCAACTTCTCTTTGAACATATCGGCGGCACGACAGTGGAGTTGGCAGTATTTGACATCAATAGATCAGAGGTCATGGTGACGAGGCAATGAGCAAAAGAGAGGTCAAATAGGATCACCCGAACCCACGGAGGCAAGTGAAAATGAAGTGAGATGTTCCCACCCTGACACGAAAGCAGAAGAGTTCCATTTTCAAGAGCGACATACTGCCGACACGACTTATGATTATGGTTCCAAAATTTTCTTTTTCCCCCGCCATTTCTAGCGAGTACCCCAATTATTTTTAACAAGCTTGATGGGGATAGCATATGCTTGTGGTGTAAGTTCGACCTTCGGTCGAATCCAACCTAGTAAAAGTTTAATGAACCCAAGCGAGGAGAAGCTCAAGTCTCATCATAACGACGAGTCCAATGTCGTCAGGGTTTAACGAGTCCGACATAGGTAAAACTCAGAGTCTTTTTCATATTTAGAGAGTTTGAAAAAGACACGGAAAAGAAAACTCCAGAGATCCTTTTTCGTAGAGTTGTGTCCCTCGGGTCCGAAAAAGTGTAAAATGATACCCGAAAGAACCGCACGATCATTACGACCGAGGAGTACTTTTCATGAATAGTGATTTTGACCTGAAAAAGTAAAAAAGGGATCAAAATCACGTCGTTTCGTATCCATTAACGAGTTTGAAACGACAAAAACCCGGTAATCTTTTTATATTTTAACGGTCGATAAAATAACTTAAAACGACCGCTCCTTAGTAATCGTTTAACGAGTCAAGAGGGACAACTCGGCGATCTTTTCCGCTTTAAAAGGTCAGGAAAAGAGCTGAAAGAGGACCATTAGTAACATTTTCTTGTGTTTTTCCGAGCTTGAAAAGTTAAAAAGATGCTCGTTTAGACTGCACCAGACCCTGTCATCATTCGACCAACAGTGTAAATCCTATTTCGACACAAAAATACCCTAAAAATACTTAAAATTAACACTTCTAATGTATTTTTGGGCTAAAATAGTGCTATAAATAGTAAAAAAGTAAAAAACAAATTTACTTTTCACTTTTTACCTTATGAATTCACTGTTGGAGGGTTTCTAGTGCAAAATTCACCTGCCGATTGTGACCGATCCAGGACACCGTTCGAGCCGCCGTCTGCAACAGGTAAGAGGCCTCATCCTAGGCTTTATTTTCGTTCCATTTTTTCTAGTTTTCATCCATATTTTAGGTCCCTGCAAGAGGATTTGAAAATTTTTAGGTCCGCGCCATTGGCGCGGGTTTCCGGCACGGGACCGCGCTAATGGCGGAAATTTCCCATAGAGGCTGCGCCATTAGCGCGACTGTTTGGCGCGATCTCAATTTTTGCCAAATTGGACCGTTAAATTTACAAATTTCTTTCAAATTATGTCTCAATATTTATCTAATGATTGAAATTTGTCCTTTGTTTGCAGGATTTTGCCAAAAATGGTGCTAGATTGGAAAGAACGAGAGCACAACGAAGTTGATGCCCTAGCTTTAGCGGATGATGATTGTATGACTGCATTGAGAGACTGCGGGCTCAAGAAGTTCTTCCATACTTCCTACCTCCACGCATAAACTGAGCTACTACGTTTCATAGTAGACGCTTGGGACGTAGAGGATCAGGTGTTCTGCTTGAAGGACCAGATATTGGAATTGAATGTTTCCGATGTCTATTTTATTACTGGTTTATCACGACAGGGTACACGTCCCATTCTGACAGGCAGTCGACCTTCTGCAGAGAAGATCGAGGAGGTGAAGGATAGGATATGTCCTGATGCACGTTTTGGTGTGAATAGCAGGAAAATAGATATCAACACGATTCCCAACTTGGTTCTACGAATCATCTTGTTTACCATTACCCGGGCAGCAGGTATACAGGCACCCCATGAGGCCAGCAAGAATCACTTGCTATTGGCCACCGAGTGTCTCCATCCTATAGTGTTTGATTGGGCTTCAGCGGTGACGACCAATATCAAACGACAGCTTACCAAATGTAAGCGGGATGGAAACAAATAGTTTGGGTATGGGTCAATCCTGGTGACCTTCTTTCTAGAGCGGTTGCCGATTTTTCGGGTACCTGGAGGGATAGTAGTATATCCAGTGCTGAGGGAACCGAGATTGCATCGGTGGGCAGAACTTATGCCCAGAGGAGGAGGGGGCCAACAGATGTCCTGGAAGCCCAAGTTCTTCATTTGGCTCCGACATCAGATGATAGTCGTTGAGGAATGGCCCTATGCGGGCACGGATTTCACCGGAGATCCCGATCTCCCTCTACCTGACGGAGAGGATTGGGATGAGAAGCTGGGTAAGAACTCTTTGTTTTTTAATGTTTTCGTGTATTTAATTTTTTTTTGTTAATACATGTCTATTTTCTAACAACGTCTATATATGTATACAGATGTTGGTGCAGAGCGACCAGCTGACGTGCCCCACAATGTGCGTAGAGCACAACCCGTAGTAGACCCTCAGATAGAGGGTGAGGATGATCTTGTGCAGAACCTTGAGGCACTCACTCGAGGTATCCCAGACTACGGCAGATTGGCAGATGTACCCAGAGCTTATCAGAGGCACACGGTGGGAGTGTCTACTCGTGCCCATCGTCTGTTGAGACGTGTGGTGCAAGCAGTGACATGCTATCATGAGCATAACCGTGCTTAGACGCCTAGGTTTCATTTTTGCATATTTTTTAGGAGTACACTGTCAGCGGCTGTGTAGACTTTTGGACATGTATTATTTTTTGTAATGCGCAGGGCGCAAATATTTTGACACGCATATATATATATACATATCGATTTTTTGAATGGATCTTTTACATGTGATGATGTTTTGATATGCTATGCAAATGTCTAATACAAATGT
The DNA here is from genome assembly GCA_000404065.3 of Pinus taeda. Taxonomy (NCBI): domain Eukaryota; kingdom Viridiplantae; phylum Streptophyta; class Pinopsida; order Pinales; family Pinaceae; genus Pinus; species Pinus taeda. Next base: position 82,039 of record APFE030471689.1, read on the forward strand.
GATCTTATGTATCAGTTGCACAACATACGATCCATGTATTTTTTATATTCTTACATGTTTATGTTTATTCCTAGCTGGATCTTTCTTCACGTGGTGATGTGTTTTATATGCTATGCGACTGTTGGACACACATGTAATCTAATGTATCTAGTGCATAACAAACGACCCATTGGAATGTATTCACACGCAAATATTTTATTTTTTTGAAAGCTTGAAAACACACATGAAAGTCACGTATGCAAACTGTGCTTTGGAAAAATTTGGGCATGCCCCCCAGCATCGTGTCTCAATCCGAGGTACATGCCCCCCAAGCTTCAGTCCATTGAAAATGGGTTGAAGGTTGACATAATAAGTATGCGCTCGAGATGAACGAGCGCATGTTTCATTGTTTTAACGAGGTTGACATAATGTTTATGAACTATCCTCGCATATAAGGTGTTTCATTATTTTAACGAGGTTGAGACGTTAGGAAAACTGTCCTCGATCCTTGTTTCATTGTTTAACGAGCTTGACACAAGATCAGGAACTATGCTTGACACTTGTTTCATTGTTTAACGAGCTTGACACAAGATCAGGAACTATGCTCGACAATACGTTCGGCCGTGTATTCGACGGCCTCTCCCCCAGCAAGTCGGAAGCAAAGTTTGATGCACAAACAGGGCTTTACTTCTTCTTCGACTGGAGCATTCATTTTTTAAGGAGCTTGACATAGGATGATGAACTATGCTCTGACCAATCATGTTTCATTTTTTAACGAGGATGCCACAAGATCAAAACTATCCTCGAGATACCTTGTTTGATTTTTTAGGGAGATTGACAGAGGGAAAACTATGCTCTGCGAGGTCTTCATCATAATGAAGAGGAAGTCAGGACTTCCAGGAGTGGCGCTCCCGATGGGAGTTCAAAGCCATGGAAATTGGGTTCCAATGCCCCCAAAACACTATTGACGATGTCGGTATTGCTGGATAGGGGCGGGGGAGAGGTACTCACATAGTTGACCTACGGGGAGGCAGATACAACTGGTGGATGAGAACCAGGAGGAGGTGACAACGGCACAGGGGGGCTAAGGAATGATAATTGGTCAATAGTGACAATCCTTCCATTGTGTGGAAAGCAGATCACACGGAAAAGCGAAGAAACGATAGCCCCCATGGCATAAATATAGTCAAGACCAGGGAGAAAATTGTTACCAAGAGCACTTTGGATAACCATTACGTCTATATAGACGCTTTTGCCTCCCAGAGTAATAGGGAGCTATGGGAGGACTCCTAAAGATGGACATGCTCTTCCGTCAAAAGCCAACAGAGTATGCATGACCGGCCTAAGCGGCGGGGAACCAAGAGCTTGCCAAGTAGTATACGGCATGAGACTGACCGATGCGCCTTCATCCATAACGGTGCCAGGTAGGGCCGTGTCATAGGCATGCACAGTAATCTAGAAAGGTACATGGGATGGAAGGCGGTAAGTGGTCAGGTGACTCCAATCAAAGGAGATAGCTGAACTGCTTGGTGGGGGAATCATATGATTGCCCCCATGCTCGAACGGAGCCGAAGAAGGACCCTCTGAGTCAATAAGGATAAGAGGATCGTCGTCAGACTCAAGAGAATCTGATGAGACATGACGAACCTGTTTATGACTGTCGTCTAGAACAGGTTGGTCAACTGGTGGTAAATTCAAACTGACACGATCGCCGACAAATGGTTGGTCGGGAACAGGCTGGGTGGAGCCAGGGGCAGGAAGAGGAGACTGAATAAGAGAGGTATGCAAACCAACCTTGTTGTCAGTAGAAGGACAATCTGCAGTTGCAGAAAGACGTTGATATCCAGCAGGGAGTTGGGGTGAGGGATCTGCAAGACTTTCCAACACAGAGGAGGCTTTGTCCATGAGTGGACAAAGGTGAAGGAAATGATTGCCTTCACAAAGTTTGCAAGGGAATCGAATCTTCCCTTTTCCCTTAGTATTCCCAACTACGGAGGTAGCATCGCCGTGAGCGTCAGTGGACGATGAGGGACGGGCTGGATCGCGAGACCATATTCTTAAGATCCTGGGAATACCAGGACAATCACAGAGAAGATGGTTTTCCTTGCATAATATGCAAGGGAACTTAACCTTGTGCGGAGGAGTGGGAAGGAGTCCATCTTCTGTTGTCCGTGGTGGAACAACAGTTGTGCTTGTAGTCGTGATTGTGTTTGTAACCGTTCCCTTGTTTGACTTCTTCTTCTTTGTCTTCTTCTTCTTCTTGTTAGCCACCGGGGTACTTTCACCAGGCGAAGAAGGAGACGTTGAAGTAGGTGTCGAAGGGGTGGGGTCCACCTTCAGTTCAACAGGATGTTGAGCAGGTGGAGGGACTGATGTAGGAACCACAGAGTTTGAAAATAGCCAAACTGGTAACCTGACAGTTAACCCTGGAAGGGTTAGTGTTGCCATATAAAGAGCACTAGCATTTCCAGGAGAAGGGAAACGACCAGCATTCCCATCAGGTGAGGAATTTAGGTTGATGAATCCCAGAAAGGTTGCCATATTAAGACGAAATCCTACTCAAGCTAGCGCACAAAAGATCTAACTGGGTAATGTGATCTTGGCCAGATAAATTATTAAGACACTTGACTTGACTTGACCTTTTCACTTTTAAAGAGTCCAGAAAAGGATGAAAAGATGACTCTAGTCTCCTTCGATTGTTTAATGAGCACGAAGTGACAAGCTGCTCACTTACACCTTTTCTGTTAGACAGTCTGAAAAGGATCAAAAGCTGACTACTCTGGAAATCTAGGTAGAAGGGTGTGCCAAACAATCTGTAAAACTGCTTATACACCTTAGCGATCAGAAAATCACCAAGGACTTCCCGTACTGTAGTCAATCTTCCCGAATGCTGTGTTCAGTGCATTACGGTTTGTAGGGCGGCAGACTCGGCTTCCTATGGATCAAAGGTTGCAAGCCTATAGGGGTCTCCCAATTTATACTCGACGGTACGTGGGAGCACAGTCCGTACTGGCACCTATCGTTTCACCGTGGAGGAATCACCCAACCACTCAACGATAAACTACCAGGCTTAACGAACACGTCTCTAGCCTAGACCTCTAGAATGTGAGCGTTAAGTTTCAATGCGTTGTTAGGTTCATTGAATTAATTTTATGGTTTATCTTCGATTAGGTCTCAGTTTCCGGTCTTACCGTATGTGATCTCTTGAAATTTCCTAAATGCAACTACATGCGAAAATTGTATTCGTTTCGTTTGGATGAAATCTAGCTACAGAAGAGTTAAGAGGTTCACACAAACAAAACGATCCCAAAAATCCTAATGCAACTAACAACAAGAAAGGAAAATCTTTTCTTTTTTCTTTTTTGAAAGCAAAAATTAACATAACATGCTAATTAATGAAAAGCAAAATCTTTTTCTTTTCTTCAAAAAAATAGTATAATGCACTTAAGGGATTTCAAGAGATATTCACAACCAGATAATTCATTCCAAAGAATCTATAACCAGATCTGAAATATGAATGATAACCCAGCAAAGAAAAGAAAAACCAAGATCTTCAAAGAGCTATGTAATCTAAGTCCCAATGAAGTCAGGTAAAAATGAGCAAGCTAAAAGTGAGGTACTTGCAGCATAAAATGTAAAACTCATATAACCACCAGAAGAATATGGAAATCAATCAATGAAATGACTGGATCTATAAATCATAAATCCAACAGGAGGCTCGATAACAAAACCACAAAGGCCAAGATGTAAAATCGATGGACAAAGGCAAACAACTGAAGGATAGAAAAAGCCACCAGCCAAAGAACAGCCCAACAGACTTCCAGGAGGTATAAAAAGAGAAGAAAGACACAGACCCAAGCTTAAGAGACTGGCAAACAAGCTTATTAAAAAACTTAACTAGTGCGGCGCGACTATAAGTCTGCAACTAGCGCTAAACAGAGATTGGCGCGAGTTGTCTGAGAGCAACACGCGCCAACCAGTGCGACTGTTCAAAGAAAAAATGCGCTGGTGGAGTTTGCCAGGCAAAGAGACAGAACGGATGGTCTCAGGCTTGGCTTCTAGTATCTAGACAGAGCTAGCAAGTAAAAAGATAGCAAGAACTCTAACCAAGAAAATTATTCAGACAAATAAATGAGAGAAAAACGACATGCGGGGCAAGATTGAGATTGCCCAGTTTGTAAACCGACCCGGAGATCGACTGAAGTGGCGTTGATCTACTTCACTTCTACATAGCAGAAGTGTTTCGAAGGCTACTTGGCCGCTCTTCAGACTCTGTCCACAATTTACAAATCAAAAAATACAAACACAATCAACAACCAATTCCCCAGTGGAGTCGCCAAATTGTTGGGTAGGTAAATCCCCTCTGCGGATAGAGGCGATCCCACTAGCCCGACAGGGGTCTAGCAACAATCACACACGCTACACGCAAGTTCCTAATTTCATAATTGAAAGGTTGATCAGAAAGATCTACCTGGAATCCAACGCTATTTGTCGTGGAAGAAACGCTGCTCCTGTTCTTTAGCTTTGGCCGGTCACTATCCTTACGCTCCACGTATGGACACCTGCACAAACAAAGAACAATCCAACACAAGCGTAAATCCAGTACATGCAATTATATATCAGTCAAGCAGGATATAACTCAAATATCATCAGAAGAGTATACGAGTGGAACCATAATGACAGTCGTTCATTATTCAATAAAAGAAGAGAAGAATTACAACCAAATAGGCTTGACGTTGAAATCTCCTCCAACTGGGTCAGCAGCTAAACATGCCTTGCAAAGTGACTTCCTCTCTCAACATCCCAGCAGCATAACTTCTCTCTCAGCTCTCACTATGAATCCAGCATAATCTTAGCTCACCTTAGCTCTTGCAAAACTTCTAAACTAGCTGGTTCAATGCAGGGTGACAATCATTTATAGACGGAGGAGGAGGCAATATTCATTGTATCTAGATACCTACTGAAGATTTGGCATTGTCCCAGAATAGCCTTTGAACTGGGTTGTCATGGATGAAAAAGACGACACTCGACCACTTCATGGGATTTTTCCTCAGAGAACTGCATGAGCAATGGAGGAAAAAACACTTCAGTGCGCGCTGGCCAAAAATCATGACCAATTTTGGGTGGCGCGGGCTTTGGTCTGCGTCAGAGCGTCCATGGGCACGCCCCTTTTGGAGGAACTGAGCCATTGGCGCGAGCTAGACACTGTGGACCCGCGCTAATGGAAAAAGGGCATTATTTAGGGCTAATCTTCAAAGGGTGTCTTCAGGGACTTTGAAGTTCATACTTAGGAGACTCTAATGCAAGTGTTTTCAAGTTGTGTCACTGGTCACAGGTCCCTAAATGTGTTCTCCAGTGTGCGAAAGCGGGGTAACAAGGACGGTGACCAACGGTGACAAATTACTGCGTAACAGGTAGCCAACTACTGAGTATTTTTTGGTACGACAACTACATTTTTTGCATAATCCTTTAGCCCATACTCATCCAAAAGGAATGACATCATGGCCTTTCAAAGACCAAAATTGGAGGCTCCATCCAACTTGTCCTGATCTCTCAAACCTATTACAATCACCTTTGGAAATTTGCGAAACTCAAATAAAATGGACAAATTAATGAAGAAATTCGAACTGGTTAAAACCCTCGGCTTTCTCTTCCTATTCCCTATGCTGATTTACTCCTGCAAGCCCTCTACGCTTGTATTAACTTTGATACCATGTGAAATTTCATTAATTGTAGCAACTAGAAATTAATCTTCTAACTTATGCAATTTATTTTTCTTATAGAAATTACTATGGAAAATAATGATTAATTCACTAATGCAGTCTTCACAAATAAATACAAGGATTGAGAAATAATGCACACACAAATTTATGGACACCAAGATTTTGGACAATAATCCCTGGAAAAACCTCAATGTGGGGAAAACTAGTTAAGTAGATGAGGGTTTTATTATTAATCTTCAAAAATTTGAGAAATACAATTTTTTGCCTCTCACTGGAAAATCTCCAACAAATAACTTTTCCCCATAGGAAAAATAATCTTGAAACACATGTTTCCTGTACAAAATAATTTTGATTTCCCTTAGCCTATTCGCACATCCTCTGGGAAACTCACACTAGTGACTGCAAATACACATTAGGATCCTATGGAAAATTCACTCATCCTCTGGAAAAATGCACCTACAAGTAAAACTACCTCCAACACTTTTCTTGATCCACTCGCTCTACCTCTAGGTGATATATGTGATATTGGCACACTGATACAAGCTCCTCCCTATCACTCACAGTGGTTATCTACCTACTCGCATTATTGAATTTGGCCTACTCTTATGCTGATAAAATTGACCTCATTCTTGCTGCTAGAAACTTGAAATCACTATGGGAATCTCCTCCAGAAATATGCTGCCAAATTCTTTTTCGAAACCATACGGTTGGTTTCTCCCTCTACTTCAAGTGTTCCCTTGTTAATCACTACAACTGGGTAACCTTCTCATAAATAGGTTTTTGTAAATACTTTCCTTTGATTGGATGGCCTTCAAAAGCAATGGATCTTCCTTCTTGCATTAAAATAACACCAATTCTATTCCCTGAGGCATCACATTCCACAATAAAGTTTTTTATGAAGTCTGGTGCAACTAAGACCGATGCTTGGCAGGTTGCTTCTTTAAGATTTTCAAAGGCCTTAGTTGCTTTTGGAATCCAATAAAATGCATCTGTCTTCATTAATGTTGTTAGATTTGTTGCTATTCCCCCTTAATTCTTAACAAACTTGCTATAATACCCTGTCAACCCAAGAAATCCTTGTAAATGCTTTATGGTTGTGGTGATTTTCCATTCCTTAATGGATTTAATTTTGTTAGGGTATACATTAACACCCTCATGAGATACAATATGACCCAGATATGCCACCTCCTACACTCCAAAGAAACATTTAGAGGTTTTCACATATAATTGTTTCTCCTGCAATAGATTGAGCACCCTGTCAACATGTTGAACATGATCCTTCCAAGTCTTGTTGTATATTGATATATCATCAAACAATACTAACAAGTTTTTTCTAAGGGAGGGTTTCAAAATGGAATTCATCAAACCTTGAAATGTAGAAGGTGCATTGGTAAGGACAAAAGGCCTAACCAAAAATTCATAATGACCATCATGAGTTCTAAATGTTGTTTTCAGAATGTCTTCAGTCTTCATTCTAATTTGATGATATACTGAATGAAGATCCAACTTGGTGAAGTAAATTTATCCATGTAATTCATCTAATAATTCATCAATGATAAGAATGGGAAATTTATCTTTAATAGTGAGCTTATTGAGCTCCCTATAATTTGGACACATGCGTCATGATCCATCCTTTTTGTGCACCAATACTACTAGAGCAAATAAAGAACTTTGACTAGGTTGAATTATACCGGACTCTAGCATTTCTGCAACCATATGTTCAATTTCAGTCTCTTGGGCATAGGGATATTTGTAAGGCCTTATGTTTGGAGAAACAGTTCCCGAAATCAAATGAATAGCATTATCATGATCATGAATAGGTGGGAGGCCTTTTGGAGCCTCAAATACCCTGGAATTATTGTCCATAACTTTTTGGAGATATGGAGAAATAGATGATTTCGATGTTTGAACCTCTAGTGAGCATAATTGTGCAATTATGCCCATTGTTCTTTATTTAGAAGCCTTGTCATGCCATTAGAGTTGATTATCTTTCCTATTTTCCTTGAGATACCTCGTAATTCAACTTCCTTTCCTTCCCATAAAAATTTCAAGAAAAGTTCTTGAAAATTAAAAGCTATCTTACCCAAATATTATAACCATTGGACTCTTAGTACAACATCAGCACCTGCCATTGGAATGGAAAGCTTGATATTATGGAACTTTCCAGAGAAATTTATAGTTCTTCCATTTGCAACCATCATTTGAAACTCTGGTGTTGGATATAGGAAGCAATTCGATTCCTTGGCTATCTTACAATGAATAAAATTATGGGTACTACTCGAATCAATCAACATTATTACCATTTTCTTCTTGATATGTCCTTCTATATTGAGAGTTTGAGGAGTGGTAATTCCTGCCAATGCATTGCAAGATATGGTCGGATTCATTTATTCTTTCTCTAGGGTTAGTTCCTGATGTGTATCCTCCTCTTTTGAAGTTTCTTATTTCTTTTCTTCCTCCTCAGCACAATCTAAGTAAAATAATTTCTTCTCAACACACTTATGACATTTAGTGTATTTACTATCTTAACTATAACAAATCCCTTTTGCTCTTTTTTCTTCCAATTGTTGTGGTACCAACCTTGTAGGGTGTGGAAGATAGGAGAAGAAACACTTCAATATTTATAGTTGTGAGTGGTAGGGTTATTTGTTGCTATAATTTCTCTTGCCAACCTGAATGCCTTTTCCAACGAATCAGGTTCCCAAAATTGAACCACATGTTAGATGTTATCATTTAAATTCCCTATGAATACCTCCATTATATGCACCTCTAGAATATCATTTAACCTTATATTCGATTTTTGGAAGTCCTCGATGTGCTCAGCCATTAAACCCTTTTGTTTGAGATTTATCATTTGGCTAAAAAAGGTGTTTCTCTTTGTATCCTCATAATGTGCTATCATTTCCTCTGTAAAAATCACCAAGTGACAAGTAGTTTACGAGAATAAATCCATCGATACCATACAAATTGTTTGGATTCTAAATATAAAGTTGTAATGTGCACCTTTTGTGTGTGTTGCACATTAGGGAGATCAGAATATTCCTCTATCTATAATATCTATGTTACTGGATCTTTTCCATCAGAATTCCTCATATAGATATTTGGAATATGGTGGGTCTTCAATCCAATGTTAGAGTCTATGAAATCATGATTAACATTTCTTTTTTTCTCATCATGACTTTCATTTAATACCTTTTATCCATTAGAAAGCATTTCTTGTAGCAACTTTTTGAAACCTTCCATGTCTGATTTTAAACCATTATTTAGATCTTCCATGTCTTATTTTAAACTACTCTTCAAACCATCCATCTTAGCTACCATTTCATTTTTTGTTATTCTTTGCGAGATTGAAATTTGTTGCACTTGGTCTTGTAATTTTAATATATCATGTTGCATTTCTTCCTCTTCCTCGTGCATCATAGTATAGATTTATAGTTTCTTAATAGGTGTTTTCATTTTATTGCTTCGATTCATTTTGGAATGAAAAATTATATTTATTCTTGAATATGCCCCTTGAATCACTTGAAACTGTTTTTTCAAACAAAAGTTATGCAAAATTTTAAAAATTCACACCTTTTTCTTGTTTTTAAGGAGCTAGATATTGTAGTTGTTTCATCTCTATAATTTTGAATCTCCAAGATCTGAAATTTCATCTTGTGGTATCCTGAACCATATTTTTAACCCAACAAGTCAGACCAATATTGGATTCTTTAAGAAAGAGTTATGCCAAACCTCCCACGATGATCTGATTATATACTATTTCAGTAGAGCGAACTTGTATGGAGTTCCACATGTCACTGTTTCAACCTTATAATCTAAAAATGATACCCAAAAAGCTAGAGTCCGTTCTATTTCCATCACTTTTTACGAAATTCAAATCCAATACTTAGAGAGAAATTTATGATGATTTTCCCTAGGTCACCTATTTGAGATGGAATTCTGGAGCTTGCAAAAACCCTATATTGCTCAGATCATATCTCTGAAAATATAGCGAGACAAGATTTGAAATTCATACGTGAAGTACCTCAACATTTTTTCTCCACGTGGTCATAAGTTTAGCTTCTGAAGCTTCGTAGAAAAACAATTAGGGCAAAAATTCCATGATGGCTTGTTTGAAGCAGTGAAACTCTAGAACCCAAAGTTGTAATACCAAATGTTATGCAACCATCTCACAAATAGATAGATCAATGACTTAAAAATTATCCTCTTCGAGATGGAAAACTCATTTACATTACATAAATAATCAATTCTTGGATGATTCAAATGACAAAACTCCTTTCTATATATAGAAGCCTAAGGGGTCATAATATAATTAGATCCTACATTCAAATAATAATGTAAGGGCATAATAATCACAATAGTGGGCTTCTATGGGGCACAATAATAACAATAAGGGGGCTACACTAACAATAATAAGAAGGGGCTACACTAGTATTATAGGGATCTAACATCAAACCTTATATGTCTGCTTTTAATCCATCCTTCAAACCTTCCATGTCTAATTTTAAACTCTCAATGTCCCCATTTAGTTTATCTTTGGTTGATCTTTGTGAGAGTGATGTTTGTTGCACTTGGTCCCATAATTTTGATATATCATATTGCAGTTCTTCCTCTTCATGTGTCATCGAAATTTATGAGGGCTTAATGGGTGTACATTTCTTTTTTTGGGGAGGAATTTTAGAACCCAATACTGATATCTATGCTTCAATATGCCCTTGGAATCACTTGAAACTAATTTTTCAAACAAAAGCTATGTAAAATTAAATTTAAAAAAATACACACATTTTTTCTTGCTTTTTAGGTGCTCGATATTGAAACTGTTGTATCTCTATAATTTCATATCTCCAAGTTCTGAAATTTCGTCCTGTGATAGCTCTCTGATTTTCAGATGGAGATTGGATTCTTCAAGAAATAATTATTCCCTATTTCCCACGATGACCTAATTATAGAATAGTTTAGTAGAGAAAACTTATACAGAGTGCCATGTGTCATTGTTTCAACTTCCAACCCTAAAAACAATTAAAAAGAAACTATAGTATGCTCACTTTCAGTCACTTTTTATGAAATTAAAATATGATGCTCACAGAGAAAGTTATGATGATTTTCCATATGTCACTTGTTTAAGATTGAATTTTGGAGCCTGCGAAAACCCTAACTTCTGTAGATCATATCTCCGAAAATATAGTGAACAAAGCTCTAAAATTTTTACACGAACGATTCCTTGTGGTTAAAATTTCAGCATCTTAATCTTCATAAAAAACATTATATCAAAAATACCAAGATGACCTGTTTGAAGCAGTGAAACCCTAAAATCCAAAGCTCTGATACGAAAGTTTATGCAACTAGCTCATAAAATAGAAGAAAACATAAATCAACAACTTGAGAATTAACCTCTTCAAGTGGTAAACCTCATTTACATCACATAAATGAACAATTATTGTATGATACAAATGACAATACCTCCGTTTTATATATAGGAGTCTAATATGCCACAATATAATCAGAGGGTACATAACAATAATAATGTAAGGGAACAGCAATAAAAATAGTGGGATTTTATGGGGAACGATAACAACAATATGGGGATTATATTGGCACAATAATAGCAATAAGGGGGCTACACTAACAAGAGAAAAAAAGGGCTACACTAGTAGTATAGGGACCTAACATCAACTCCCCACTCTACCACCTATTCTATGGATCAAAAGTGTGTTCAAAGAATTTAGGAATACCCTGGGGTTTTTTCTATGAGGTAGACCTTTCCTTTCAACAAAAGGGGTAATTAGTTATCACGTACATCTTGGTGGAGTTAAATGCTTCATTTTTTTTACATGAATCAATATCTTTTAGCTCTAGATTTATCACCCATCACTAGAGCAACAACTATGAAGGAATCCCTTTTAAATTCTCTCGATGTGATGCCCTTGGTAACCTCAGTCATGATTGTGTAATCAGGAAAATAAAAAGGAATATATGGGTTAGAAAAAGTGTCCTTTACTTTGTCAGACCGTCGGGCTCCCTTTCAAATTATCCTTTGGAGGCATTGGGTCATAACTTTGACCCACTTTATAATCCTCAGACCTAAGCAGTGGTTCCTGAACTACTAAAGGAAGAATATTTGGCTTCTCCTAAGGTAGGTGAAAGGATAAAATCCAAAGGAAAATCGCAAGAATTGGATGTTCCCTTCCCATAAAGTATGGGTTCATCTCCCAACTCCACTCCTACTCTTTTTGGTGGTAGTAAGCAACATCTCTTTTTAAATAACTCTCTCCCTAGTTCTTGTTTGGCTGATACTTCTTATTTACTATTAAATCCACTTTGGTTAATTTCCCCATTACATCTTCTCCTCCTCTCTTATACATCTCCTTTTATCCCTCCTGCCTCCCCCATCACAAATCCATCATTTTGTAGCCCCCTATCCCTTTTCACCGTCCCCTCCTGCCCTACCTCTTCTTTTTTCTATAATCTCCATTGCTTCCCTCACTTTTCCTCCAAACCCCATTTATGGTATACATGAGGGTTTGAGTACTCTCAAGGACCTACCACATCCCCTCTCTACTAGGGGTAGAAAAATATTCCTCTCAAAATCTGAACAACAAGCCAGTTTCAAAATTCAATTCACGAGATAATATTCAATTTTAAGGGAACTTAGAGCATCGGGCCCTCTCCTAAGTGTGCATTGGAAGTTCTCCCTTTGAATTGTCAGATACTAGCCAGTCCTAGGAAAAGATTGCCTCTCAAGGGACTCATTTCTCAAAAGTTCCCCAAAATACTCTTCCTACAAAAGACGATTCTCAAAGCCAATAAAGCTATTATTTCCTTAAGGAACACTCTTCCAGACTAGGAATTTATAGTCACAAACATTGCTCGTATATTAGGGGGTTAGATCACGATGGTTCTCTCTTTCCTTGTGACTACAAAATGCATGTTCCATACGATATAGGTTTGTCTTGGACCTTCACTCCTCTAATTTATATCTGTCTTTCTTCTTCATAAAGCTTTATCGACCATATGCTAACATTAGATACTTTTAGGAAAATATTGCAAAGCTTTCTAACTTTAGCTTTGGCAAAGTCATTATGAATGGGGACCTAAATTTCACTCTTGGAAATTTCGAAATATGGGTCCTTTAGCTAGACCTAATCCCCCCTTAGACTTTCTTGGAACTATGTTGGATGATCTCATTCTTTACAACATTATCCCTCCCAATATTCTGCCTACAAGGATAATAATCAATTTAGGTCCTCCAAAATAACAAATTTCCTATACTGATTCTTGGTGTCAGATGTTATTATGGACACAAATTTTGAAATAAGACAATGGAATTCTATTAGTTGAGACTCTAATCATGTCTTGATCCTCCTAGAGATGGATCATTTTCCCTCTAAGCCTCCTAGCCCCTTCAAGCTCAATCCTTTGTGGCTTTATTACCCCCCCCCCAAAATCGCTTCTTAAAAACAACTAGACATGTCTCTCCCCTGACTCTCATAAATCTCGCCCTATCTAGTTTCAAGAGAAAATAAAAAAATCTAAGCCTATCATAATTCAATGGACAAAAAAAAGACGGACTTATAGATCCCTAATCAACGTTGAATCTTATCTCCTCTCCCGTTGGAACCAAAATGTTACTAGGGATCCACTATAGGATCTAAATGCCCATATACTGGAGCTGGAAAAATATAAAAGGAAGATCCTCGTTGAAAATGAAAAGGAATGGAAGCTACAAAGTCAATCTCTATGGACACAATCAAGATATGATAACACAAAATTCTTCCACGATGTGGCAAACCACTGGAAAACCATTAATACCATTAGGGGAATAAAAGGGGTAAAGGGAAATATGGCCATCTCATTTTAAAACATAGTTGAAGAAGGATGTTCTTTCCTCAAAAATATTTTTCATCGAGATGAGAAAGCTTCTATCAAACAAATCTTTTCAATGGATAGACATTTTCCAAGAATCATAGAAGAAGAGGAAAATGAAGTTGCCTGAATTAGAAAGAGTTTGACATAGTTTTAAAAAGGACAAAAGCCTTGTTCTGAATGGGCTACCTATTGAATTCTTTAACCACTACTTTGATTTATTAGGCGAGGATCTCTTCTCTATTGTTGAATATTTCAGATCCTATGGCCTTGTTTTGGGCCCTTTTAACTCCACCTTGATTACCCTTATTTTGAAAATTGATAATGTTGAATCCTTTGATTAGTTCAAGCCCATATATTTTTGTAACACCATCTACAAAATTATCTCAAATACTATTTCCCTCAGATTAAAAGACACTCTCTTAAACCATATCTCCTTTGAATAGTTTGAGTACTTATCTAATAGGTAGATTCATGAGGCCATCAACTTAGAAAAAGAATCTCTTCATTCAGTCCACACCTTCTGGAAAAAAGATTTGGTCTTAAAATTTTATCTCTCCAAAGCCTTTAACAGGGTCAGTTGGCTTTATCTTCATCTTCTTATGATTTACCTGGGATTTCCACAATATTTTGTCTCCTTTGTTATGAACTGTATCCACACTCCATCTTTTCTTATCCTCATAAATGAAGTCGCTTCTCCTTTATTCCATGCCAAAATGGGATTAAGACAAGGATCTCCTCTCTCTCCCTTTCTTTTTCTTCTTGTGGTCGAGGACCTAAGTAGACCGATTTTAGATGCATTTTGTAGGGCATGTTTCAAAGGTGTGTCTGCTTATACTAGCTATTCTCTCTCCCATCTTCTTTTCGTGTATGGCATTCTTATTTTCTTAGGTGGAGGTCTCCCCCATATCTAGTCATTAAAAGATATCCTTGACCTTTTTAGTCATGCATCTGGTATGAGTATCAACAATAAAAAATCTTATATCACTGACCTATTATTGAAAATCTTCTATCATCTTAGATAACAAGTATTGATCAAGGCTTAAAATACATGGTATTCATCCTTAATCCTTTTAGATATCATAAATAATACTAGTCTTTAATTCTAGAAAAATTGTAGAACATGATTAGGAAATAGAGTAATAGGTGGCTCTCAAGATTTGGTTGTCTTGTCCTTTTTAAATCATTTGTTGAAGCCATTCCTGTAAGTTGGGATTCTCATGCAAGGATCCCTCTAGGTATCTTGAAGAAGATAAAACAATTCACTCCAATTTATCTGGCTCGAGAAAGAAGAAAACAAAACCTTTTCTCTCACTACTTGGAACTCCATTGTCAAGCCAAACTTTTATGGATGTTGGGGCCTCAAAAATCTACCCTGTTTCTCAAACTCCCTAGCAGCCAAGGGTGTCTAGAGTCTCATACAGGGGAAGGTATTTGGTCATATGTATAGCATAAAAAATATGTCAGACCTCTTTCTATCTTGGATTGAATTCACTCCTCATGAAAAGCCTCTTCGAAATCATAAATACCCTAGAAGGGCATTGTAAAGGCTTTCCCCGTCATAGGTGATCATCTATGCTGGAATATCGATAATGGATCAATAGTACTTTTGCAGAGATATCCCTAGATCAGAATCCTACAAGAAAATCTCCTCCTGGACCCTATATTTTCCAGCTTGCATATATCGAGAAGTTTACTCTAGCTCACATCTCCCAAGTCCATCCTCGTGATAGACCTTAGTCCTGGTTATCTTCAAATTATAAACTTCTCAAAGGAAAAAATGCTAATGCATGAGACAATTATATCAACATCCTAAAATTTACTAATGTTTCTCTTTACAATTCTAAAGATAAGTTTATCTAGACCCCAGTTCTAAAGATAATGCATGAGACAATTAGATCAACATCCTAAAATTTGCTAATGTTTCTCTTTACAACTCTAAAGATAAGTTTATCTAGACCCCAATTCCCCTTGGGACTTATGCTCTGAAATATGGTTAAATCTCTCTATTTAATGAGCTGGAAGATCCTCCCTGGTCGGGCAAATCTTAATGGAAAATCAATTTTCCTTCAAAAGTGAAATTATTAATGTGGGTCATGTTAAAATATAAAGTCCCCACCTTGGAAACCTAAAAAAAAAAATAAAAATTTCAGGGCTCTAGTTTTTTCCCTCTCTGTAGACAAGACATTGAATCCATCATCCATCTTTCCAAAAAATTCCCTTTTGCTAGAAGGGTCTGGAAAAACATCTAGTTTTATTTCCCTCAAAATCCCCCTTGGGAAGCTAGTAGTGTCACACTTTTCCCACAAAAATGGCTCTCTCATTGACTTTAAAATCACATAAAAAGGGTCCTACTATGTGTTAATCGTGGTATTTAGTTGAATGGAACACTACTATATTTAAAAACAGAGACCCAAATTCCACCAAAGTGTCTTCTCAATGTCCAGATATTGCTTCTAGTTTCTATATTGCCTCCTCTATCTATGAATCCATCCCTCCTACTCCCATGTTTTAGAAAATAGATTCTCCTTGGGTTTTTTTGATGGGGTAAATCAAGGCTTGCCTTCTCAAGGAGGGACTGGATGAATATTGTACCTATCTGACTCCCATTTTCTATCCTTCTCTACAAATAAAGGTCTAGCCACAAATAACTACGCAGAACTATTTTCCCTCCATACCATCATCCTTTTGGCCATTGCTAAAGAAGTTCACACTCTACAAGTATATGGTGATTCACAAGTAGCCATAAAATGGAAGCAAGGAAAGGTTGTCCTAAGGAATTATTCCTTACTTCCTCTTCATCAAAAAATTACACAAAATGTTGAAATGTGGCAACAAGAATATTCCAATTTTAATTTGTCCTTGAATTAAAATTGAGAATTAAAATTCGAATTTAGTCTCACTAGCTGCTTGAAAAATAATTAACTAATTCATATTGAGTTAATTAGTTGGATAAATTCAAGTTAGAAGTATTTCTTAAGTCATGCAATAGTTATCCCTTAAATTAAGGAGATTATGCCTTAAGTAAGGAGATAAGATTGAGTTGTAATTTGTTAACTAATTTTATTGAGTTAAGTCCAGTTAGATTAGTTCCAAACTATTTGAGGAACTAATTGTGAGTTCAGTCAGTTAATGCATGCATGCATCCAACTAGTGTACTCCAGATAACTGAAGATTCTGTCATCATTAACTCATGCATGTCTATTCTGAGAATGACCAAGTTGAGATTAAAGACAGGGACAATGTACTATCAGTTGCATGAATTTTCCTATAAAAAAAACTCATGCATGCATAAGGAATTCATTCCTTGAGGATTGCGCAGTTTTACAGGGTGTGAGATCAATGTGAGTAATCAGTGTTACACTTGGTAATAGTAGGATCACCCAGAAACAATTGCTCTAGGAAATAGGAGCTTGGAGAGCAATGTGGAAGACTTATGAGAAGTCCATTTTGCCTGTGAGCATCTGTGAGGATTGTACTGAGAGCTGGCTAGTTGTGAGAGCTGAATCTTTGTGTAATTCTAAGATATTTCCAACTTGTATGATAATATAGATAGTGGGGTTTTTAGCTGAGGCTTTCCCCTGAGTATTCTTTTGTGTTTCATGTGCATTGATTCTTCTTTTGGTTATATGTGTTTAGCTTGATCTTGCTCAAATCTATTAAGCTTCCACAAGTTTGATTGTAGAAGTAGATTAAAGTATTTTGCTTTAGTTATATTGCATTATCAGGTTAATCTACAGTCAGAATTTGTACATGGTATCAAAGTAAAGGTTATTAGAGCTATGAGGAGTATATTGAGAAGAGAATTCAAAGTTTGAATTTCGGGGTTGCAGGTGCAAATCGAATTCACCTCATACTTCAGGTTGGTCAATTGTGTTCTATGGTTTGATACTAGAGTATGCCTTGGAAGGTAGCTTGAATTACATAGCATGGAAAGATAGAATGGAAGCTAGATTAGAAGACAATGGCTTGACCGATTGCATTGATCAAGAAATCCCAAAGCCAGCTGTAACTAATGCACAAGAGTTGGTTGAGTGGAAGAAGTGTGTAGCGAAGGCGAGACGTATTATCCTTGAGGGAGTTTGAGACCATATTGTCTCGAGTCTCCATGGGAAGGATACTCTATTTTCAATGTGGAAGACATTGAAGGACCTCTACCAGAACAGTAGCGACCAGAGGAATTGGCGCTCAAGGATAAGCTTCAGAAAATCAAGATGGAGAAGGGTGATACTATTTCCACATATCTGAACAAGCTCACCACCTAAAGAGATGAGCTTGGTAGTGTGGGAATAACTACTACTGATGATGATATGGTGAGCCTTGCTCTCCTCAACCTTCAAGTCGGAATAGCTACCAGGACTATATGAATGGAAGGGAGAAACTGTTGGATTAGCAACGACTGTGGTCAGATCTGATGCAAGAGGAGATCACGAGGAGCACATGAGATGGTTCTTCATCCAAGAATGATGATGAAGAAAATCTGGCCTTAGCAAGTAAGGCAAGGAAATGGAAGGGGAAGGCTTCCCATTCCAAATCGAATTCTTCTCATGGAGGGAAGAAGGTTGACAAGTCTAAAGTGAGATTCTTTAATTGTCATGAGATGGGACATCATGCAACTAATTTTGCATCGAACAAGTCCAAGAATGGATCCACAAAACGATCAAAAGGTGAGGCATTAGCCTCTCAGTTCGAAATGGACTTTACCCTCATCACATGCATGGTGTCATCGATGGTGGGTTGTGTTTGGTATCTTGATAGTAGAGCCTCATTCCACATGACCGACGATAAAATTTTATTCAATACCTTGGAGGAGAAAGACCTCAAGATGCGTGTAGATATGGGTGACAATAGAAAGTATAGTGTTTCAGGCGTGGGCACGGTTTCCTTTCAGAGGGAGCATGGAGCTCCTCTCACCTTGACAGATGTGAAGTATGTGCCTAGACTAAAGAAGAACTTGGTATCGGTCGCGATGTTGGAGGAAAAAGGCTACGATGTTGTTTTCAGCAAAGGAAAGGCATTCCTAAGACACATAGCCACAGGTCAGACCAAAAGGATTGGGATTCGGGTGAAGAATCTCTATAAACTAGAGGTAGATGATTGTGCAACACTGAGTTCAAAAGCAAAATTGATGCAAAGCCAAGACATTGGTAAGTTATGGCATAGGCGGTTGGGCCATTTGCATCATGGGGCCTTGAAGATAATGCAGCAGATATCTATAGGACTTCACAAAGGTAAACTTGAGCAAGTTGACACATGCAAAGGTTGTACCTTGGGAAAGTACGCCAAGTCTTCCTTTCATGATCGAGACAGTCAAGCAGAAGTGATCTTAGAGTGAGTTCATACTGATTTGTGTGGACCATTCTCGAAGGAATCCACAACGAAGCAAAGGTATTATGTGATATTCATTGATGATTATTCTCGTAAATGTTGGATTTATTTCATGCAGAAGAAGGACCAAACCTTCTCAAAGTTTTGTGAGTTCAATGCTTTGGTTGAGAGAGAGTCAGGGAAGAAGATCAAGGCCTTGAGAAGCAATAACAGTGGAGAATATGTCTCTCAAGAGTTTAAGGACTTCTTTTTAGCAGAACGAATTAAATGAGAGTTGACGGTACCTCATAACCCACAGTAGAATGGGGTGGCCAAGAGGAAGAACAGAACGATTGTAGGGGCAGCACAGGCAATGCTGCATGACCAAGGCCTACCACTTCATTTGTGGGTTGAGCATGCAACACAATGGTCTATTTGTAGAATAGAAGCCCACATCACATACTTGGGATGAAGACACCTAAGGAAGCTTCCTCTGGTAAGAGACCAGATGTGGCTCACTTCAGGATTTTTGGCTCATCGGTATATTGCCATGTTACAAAGGATGCACAAAAGAAGCTTGAGCTGACATCAGAGTTAGGGATACTTGTTGGGTACAGTGATACACCTCATAACTATTAGGCGTACTTGCCTACCAGTCAAAGGACAGTGGTTCATAGATATCTCAAGTTTGATGAGCAGAAGGCCGTGTGAGTTTCCCTTGAGAGGGAGCTCCAACTACAGGCTATGGAGGAACTGTTGATTCCTAAGGAGGAGGAGCCTCAGACTAATGCAAAGCAGCCACATGTAGAGGATCCAAGAGTGGAGACATCCACTCAAGTAGAGTCTTCCAGAGCCTCCTATAAGCACACAAGAGAAGCTGATAGATTATTGTCAGATGCAAGAGAGAATGTGGGAGAGCCATCTTCTCAGCGCAGACACAGGAGGTCACCTGAGAGGTACACTAGATACATGGCCCTTGTTGGAGAATGTGTTGAGATTGAGCCATCTTCCTTTGAGGAAGCAGTGCAGCAGCCGATTTGGGTTGATGCTATGGTGGAGGAATATGACTCCATAGTTCATAATAGTGTTTGGGACGTGGTTCGGAGACCGGAGAACAAGTCAGTTGTGAGTTCCCATTGGCATTACAAGGTAAAGCAAGCTGCTGATGGTAATGTGGAGAAACATAAGGCAAGATTTGTTGCTCAAGGTTTTTCACAGGTCGAGGGGATTGACTATTATGCTAATTTTGCTCCTGTCGCAAGGTACTCATCTATCAAATTGATGTTGGCACTATCAGCACAGATGGGTTGGAAGATCCATCAAATGGATGTGAAGGCTGCATTCCTGAATGGAAAGATTGAGGAAGAGGTGTACATAGAGTAGCTGGAAGGTTTTGAGACCTTTAATCGTGAGTCACATGTGTGCCGACTCAAGAGAACTTTGTACAGGCTAAAGAAAGAACCTCATGCTTGATACACTAGAATAAACAACTACTTCACTAGGTTGGGCTTCACAAAGAGTGAAGCGGATGGAAACCTGTACCACGTCATGGTGAAAGGTAAGCAGTTGATCATTGTACTTTATGTTGATGATCTCATATTGACAGGGGATGATTAGTTGATCATCTCTTGCAAGGATGACCTTGCAAGAGAATTCAAGATGAAAGACATGGATCTCATGCATTACTTCCTTGGCATGGAAGTGTGGCAGAAGGATGGGGAGTTGTTTGTGTTTCAGGGCAAGTATGCCAATGAGATACTCAAGAGCTTCCACATGGAAAAGCGAAAGCCCATGCAAACTCCTTTACTAGGTAACTGGAGGAAGGAGGATGCTACTTCAGGAGAAGTAGTAGAGGCTACTATGTATAGACAGCTTGTGGGTTCACTGATGTACCCAGTGAACACATGACCATATTTGTGCTATGTTGTGAACCAGCTAAGTCAAGCTATGGTTTAGCCTAGCAAGATGTTTTGGAAGGTAGCAAATCATGTATTGAGATACCTCAGAGGCACATCTCAGTACAGATTATGGTACAGATGGATAGAGGAAGTGAATCTACAGGGCTTCACTTATGCAGATTGGGCAGGGAGTCCATCGAATCAGAAGAGCACATCATGAGGGATTTTCAACCTTGGGTCAGCTAAAGTTTCTTGGTACAGAAGGAAATAGAGGTCGGTTGCACTCAACTCGGCAAAGGCTGAATACATGGTTGCAAGTTAGGCAGCATGTGAGGCCATCTTGATGCGGAAGATCCTAGTTGGGTTGTTTGATCAGAGGATGGATCCAACTATGATTTATTGTGATAATCAGAGTTGTATCAAACTCTTTGAGAATCCAGTATTTCATGATAGGTCCAAGCACATCGATGTCTGGTATCATCATCTCAGAGACTATGTAGCAAAGAGGATCATGTTGCTGCAGTATATTTCGACAAAGGAGGAAGATGTTGACATTTTGACATAGGCATTGTCAAAGTGTAATTCGAGTTCCATAGAGACAGGATCAGGGTGGAACATAATCCATTTCTTGTTGAGAGGGAGTGTTGAAATGTGGCAATAAGAATATTCCAATTTTAATTTGTCCTTGAATTAAAATTCGAATTTAGTCTCACCAGTTGCTTGAAAAATAATTAATTAATTCATCTTGAGTTAATTAGTTGGAGAAATTCAAGTTAGAAGTCTTTCTGAAGTCATGCAACACTTATCCCTTAAATTAAGGAGATCAACCCTTAATTAAGGAAATAAGATTGAGTTGTAATTGAGTTGTAATTAGTTAGATTAGTTTACTGAGTTAAGTACAGATAGATTAGTTCCAAATTGTTTGAGGAACTAATTGTGAGTTTAGTCAATTAATGCATGCATGCATCCAACTACTGTACTCTAGATAACTGAATATTCTCTCATCATTAACTCATGCATGTCTATTCTTAGAAAGAGCCAATTGAGATTAAATACAGGGACAATGTACTATTAGTTGCATGAATTTTCCTACAAGAAAAATGCATGCACGCAGAAGGAATTCTTTCCTTGAGGATTGCACAGTTTTACAGGGTGTGAGATCAATGTGAGTGATCAGTGTTACACTTGGTAACAATAGGATCACCGAGGAAAAATTGTGCTAGGAAATAGGATCTTGGAGGGTAGTGTGGAAGACTCATGAGAAGTCTATTTTTCCTATGAGTATCTGTGAAGATTGTATTGAGAGTTGGCTAGCTGTGATAGCTAAAGCTTTGTGTAATTCTGAGATATTTCCAACTTGTATGATAATAAAGATAATGGGCTTTTTTAGCTGATGCTTTCCCCTGAGTATTCTTATGTTTTTCATGTGCATTGATTCTTCTTCTGGTCATATGTGTTCAGCTTGATCTTGCTCAAATCTATTAAGCTTCTGCAAGTTTGATTATATAATTAGAATAAGTATTTTTATTTAGTTATATTGCATTATCATGTTAATCTACAATCACAATTTCTACACAAAACATCTCATATTTATCTCATGTTATTTTCTATCACTTCTATAGGCACAAGAATGAAGAAATTGATAGGCTCTTGCAAAGTGAACTAGATCTAGACCAAGGAACATGCAAGATCACATAAATAAAGAAGGTTAGAGGACATGATATCTTCTCAGTTCTCTAAACAAGTGATCAAAAGAGTGTATAGAGGTTGTGGGCAATGTGAGACACCATTTCTTTGTGTGCCCTTCAAATGTGAAAGCGAACAACCCATAGGAAATTTCATCCTACAAGACATCATGTCTGTCAAAGAAACCAACAACAACAACTACATGCCTGAATAAGGTTGTTTCATCCTCACCATTGAATTTATAGTTGGACAAGTTATCTATAATTCTCATCGACACTTCAAAGTAAAAAATGTGAGAAAAACATATTAGGATTATGATTTGGACAGAAGTCATGAAATATGTGAAGAAATTCAAAATAGACTTCAAGGGCTCAGCTTTTCATCTGGCCCTCCTTCTAGTGCAAGAAATGTTGACGGTGCTAGACCTGCCAATATTCTAGGGATCTCCCCGATATGTAGTCCAACCTAGAACTCAAACCATTTGGAGTAGGAGTCCCAGTAGTGGGTATTAATGTAATTCGTTGAATGCGGTAGCACGCAGAGGTAAGTATGCTAACTTTGGGTGAGAGCAAGTGTGTGACCCTGCAAAGAGTCAAGTGCAATGCATAAAGGTTCTAACACATGAAGGGGAAAGGAAGTGCACCCCTTATAAGCCTGTAATAGTACACATCTTGAGAGGAACACACGAGCGGAATGACATCACAAGATAAAATGCATAATAGTCCACAAGTTAATGTGATGAGTTAATCCAACCATACACATTGAACAAGATTCATACAAATGCATACAAAGTAATGCATAAGCACATGCATAAGTTAAATAAAATACATTTCTAAATCAACTGGAATAGTCCAACTACATTAACAACATATGCATGAAAGCATGTTGGCTATGATATTATTATTATAAGTGAAAGTTTCATCCATACATATACCATTGATGGCCATTAGCCTTACAGTCAAGAAAACATGCTCCTCCAAAGAATTATACTTGCTCTACGTTATGGAGAAGCCAAGGCTCTTCAAAATACTCCCAAGCCTTTTCTAAACCTAAGCCTAGCCAGAATCTTAGCTCTCAAAATCCCTTTCTATAAGTTATGAGGTTCTATTTATAACAAAGTGTGGGGTAACCCTTGACATTCCCCTTTGTGACTCTTTGACTACCCTCATGACTCTTCAACTTCTTTACAAGTAACTCATTACCTAGCATGTTGACCTTTCACATTCCACTAATGCCACTTGGAATTTCACTTACAACATATCTACAAATAATATTACATTTTCCACATGTACCCATGTGAGACAAAATAGGCTAGAGACAGCCTAGCAAGAAAAAACACTATGAGTTCCAAATTTTGGGGAAAGACCAACTCAGAAACCTACACTTGGTGCTTCTCGGTCACATATTGATTCCAAGCTTGGTAATGCATGATGGTGTCCCCAAACTGTTTGATGGTGTATTTCTAAAAGCGGAATCTTGTCATGATGCTTTCTTCTTCCTATGTAGACCTACTAACAACCCTATGGAGAGGTGATATGAAACCTCTTGCAAGATTAGCTTGTCAATGGCATACCTTGGTAGGACATGTAGAGGCTTCTCTCCACACAAAAAATCTTATGAAGGTGCCACCTTGTGAGGCATACCAATCTGCAATGTTTACTATCACCTCCATTGCTTCTCAGGACATGTAAGGTGGATCCTACTCAAAGATAAGCTTGTACAACAGGATGATAAAATGGTCATTCAGCCCTGTCATCACTCCTTGATAGATAGAGTCAAAAAGCAACTTGCAATAGATGTTGACGACAGTCTCTTTTTGTGCCCATCTCCATCTCATGCCAGGGAACTGCTGTTAGGCATAGATTGCATCTAGTAAGTATGCAAACATGTAAACCTTGCTTTCTCATTCTTGGGTAGATTCCAAGCATGAGTCACATGGATATTCAATAGATGAGTCGAAAAAACTCACCAGTTTAACGACTTCCCATCAATCACCAACTGGTCTTGTACGACTACCCACCCTTCAGGAAAGGTTTCTATGTTCTCTTAACCATATATTCTACAGGAAAAGATGATCAAGAAATGATAAGCCTTCCTAAAGGAATTTCTCTTGTAAAATAAGTGGGTGTTTGTCTAAACTTTGACGGCTCTTTCACCAAGCGCTTGACGATGTCTCTAGTGTTCACAAAGCTATGGGTGGCATAGAAAAATGAGTCCATGCACTTCACCGGGTAGGGTAAATGATACATTAGCTAAATTTTCTCTGCTCTGAAGGTGGCAAGCTCTATCCCATTAGCATTGCTCAATGTCATAGTATGTTTGTCTATGTGTGAGGGAATCCAACTGATAATGTCCACACATGGGAAGGTTGGGTACCTACATGCAACCTTGTAGAACCCTAGCTATTGGATAATAAGATAAACTTGTCAATCCTCTAAGTCTTCCTTGAAGTTCTCTGCAAAATTATCTTTGATTTGTTGCCATGTCAGTGTTGAACCCTTCTCAATGAAAAACTAAGTATCTGCATATACTGGGAAATCCATTGATGTCTACTCAACTACTTCTCCAATACGTCTCTCGGTGATTTCCTTTGATGAATCTCTCTTGGATTCCATGTTAACTGTAACTTCTAGAGAGATGGTCAACAACTATTGTACCTCTGGGATAGAGAGGACACTCATGGCAGGCAGATGTCAGCTTAAAAACCAAAGTAACTTGAAGACAAGATCAAGCAACAAGTCGAGCTCATGATGGGAGGGATTGCATAATTCTAGCTGACAGAGGTCACTAGCTAACTATGGGAACAGCACATTGTGTAGTCCTAGTAGTCAGTCAGGAAGCTTGATGACTAGAACTGCACAATGCGCAATTTATTCTTGGGCCAAGGCCTGGAGAGACTGCCCATTACACAGACTTAATGACGAAGTTGGAAGGTTGGATCCTAGAACTGTTAAGTGTGTAGTTGGAGCCAGCTCATGATAGGCTCTACACAATCCTGGAAACCAAGACAGAGTCCTTGAGCTCCCAGATTGCGTAGTGCATGTAGTGAAGTGTGAGATTTAGGCAAGGGGACCCAGATATGCCTATGGGGAGTGTGAAAATCAGGCAGATATGAAGGATGGTGTGACGTTGAGTTCATATATGACAAAGTGTTAATTCTTGCATGTGAAACAAGTACAAAAATCAACTAAACTAAAGGAAAACAAATCATGTGAAGAGAGTCGCTGCAACAATGATCGTTGGTGCAAAAATAGGATAACTCATGTGACACTTGGGAAAGGCAATCTAAAACTTGAAACAACACTTCTAGAAGATAAAACAAGTTGAAACACCAATTTTCATTGAAATAAATAAGTGAAACAACCCTCTCACAAGCTAAACAACAAAAAGCGACAGAAAAAGTGGCAAAAGACTGGAAAAGAAAAACTTACCCAGAAAGCCACGATGATTGCACCAAAGGTTCCTTGATCTTCTTAGGAATGCCAGGGCTCTAAGATAAAAAGTGCAAATGAGATCTAGCAGTGTCTATTTAATATATTTTGTCAAGTTAGGGTTTATGACGCGCATGCAAAAAATCAAGGAAAAAGTGACACTTGCCAGTAGTTTTCAAAATAACTCAAGTGCCTCCTTCAGGATGCTAAAAATAAATCCCTATTTTTTTAGTATGATTTTTTATTTTTTATTTTTTTGAGGAAAATTGTCATGAATTGCCCAGAAATATTATGTAGTGTTGGGAAGGATCGGGCAACTCTCTGGCGCATGCATTGAGCATAGTAGGTTCAACGCAATTTCTTGGTTGACTGGCTCTGGGTTGCCTCTCCTTGCAAAATTTCCCAACTTAATGATGGATGTCATTTAGTACTATACATTTCTTGAGCTTAAGGCTCACTAGTAGTCAGGACTACGCAATTCCCAAGAGCAAGGCTAGTTTCCCTAAAGAATTATGCAATTTTCTAAGGCAAGCCTGAAACTGTCAAAGGACCAAGTCAAGAGATCATCTTGTGGGTTAGAAAAATAAATAAGTGAGAAAACACAAGTCAATATGAAAATAATAAATCCCAGTCGAAGCACAAGTACCTAGATCAGTGCAAGATGAGTTGTTGTGTTTTAGAAGGGAGGCTACAAAATGAAGCATAGGCAATATTTGGGAGGGTGGTTGTAGTTGCTACAACATTGGTGACACACTGGTAGAAATCTAACTCTTTTTATGGACCTTGTCTCGTGCAAAGCGAGTCTAACTCTACTAGAAGTATTGTTCAGTTCTTCAATTATCGTTTCTTCTTCACTTAGGTTGAGTTAAAGATGTAGTGCCTACCATTCTCTTTATATGCAGCACACATACCAAGCCGAGTCAAACTGATTTGTTTCGATTGGGGATGAGTGGTATATAGATGCACAAGTAATATAGACTTTCAAAGTTTTAGTTTCATCTATGGGGTTGTTTCGCTGCCAATAGGCCTAGATAGTACCCCGACAGAGTCACTTCAAGAACACAAAGATTGCTCCGCTGCCAATGAGCCTAGACAGTACCCCAGTGAAGTTACTTGCTTCACCTCTCTGTGCAGGAATCCTTTCTCTTCCTTCATATTTTATTTTATTTTTTTCATTTTTTCTTTTTTCAAAGAAATTTGCATAGGCACTTATTTATTTCATGAGGCAAAGAGGGATCCCGACTTATTGGGAGCATAAGAGGTTGTCCCTTCAGAGAAGGATATTTATATATATACCTCTGGCATATGTTAAGGTTTCTTCACCTCCTTACTCTTCAATGAGTTGAGAAGGTTTAGTTGAAAATACAAAAACTATTAGAGTAGACGATACTAGTTAAGAGTGAACGCATCGTGATTTCACCATGACTATCTCTGAAAGGAACGTATTTTCCATCAGGGTATTATAAACTAGAATAAATTCAAGATTCACATAAAGAGGTAATAGATAGACAACCAAGTTTTTATTGTTGTACAAGTTCCTCTCGGATTTCACCTTTCTTGTCTAAGAAGCCAATCACGGTTTCATGTAGAAACTACCCTATAGGTAGAAAAGAAAACAAACAAAGGAAAGAAGCAAGACAAAGCAAAAAAAAGTAAGCAAATTAGGGAATAAACAAGGAAAGAAAACACTACTCCTACTCATAACCTAATCAGAGCATAGGCCAACTCATGTAAAGTGATACTTCCAATGCAGTCATCGGTGCATTGGTTGGACCATGTAGGCGAGAGCATGATCAACAAGAAAGCTAAGCAAGAAAACCAACAGACAAGAAAGATACAACAATTTAAACTAATATTTTCGAAGCTTGAATGCATCCATAGAAAAGAAAAAATGGAAAGCACGTGAAAGGCATTATGTAGATGTATCATGGTGTCATATCACATTACGCGTGCAATACAAGCATTTACATGCCTTCAAACTCGAAAAACGAGAAAACATAAAGAAAGAAGAAAACTTTTGTTTCGCAACAATGCTTTATATGTATGAATCCTCCATTGCATGAGTAATAGAGTCGGGTGATTCAAGTGGAGGATGTGAAAACTGTGAAACAAATTGATTTTCAATGTGAACATCAAAGTGATGAGGAGCCTAGAAAGATTTAATGGATTTATGATCTAAAGTGGAACTGACCTCAAGGCTACGAGAACCTGACATTACCATTAGCTTGGGTTGAAGTGCCTCAATAGCTTGAGGAGTTTCCAATTCATCATAAGATGGATCACCAAAAACTGGTGGCTTAGAAAGATTAACAGTAGAAAAATCAAAATCATGATCGAATGAATGAATGAAAAGATCACGACATCCACGATAAAAAAATTCAAGATGATGATCGGCGGAATCCTCGTGATCTGACAAATCTTATGAGTGGGTGATGAAAAATGATAAATTTCACCCTCTATGTTTAAGGAAAGGTAAGATGAGAGATGGAGAGGATCAGGGAAGATAGATTTATCCTCTTCGTAATCCAATGAAAAACTGGCATTCCACATGTTCTGCGAATTAGTGAAAATAGAAACATATGAAAATGAATTTTCACAAGATGGAACAAAAATAGCATAATCATGGAAGATGTCAAGATAAAGAGGACGAGGTGTGGACAGAAGGAGGTCATCCTTCATCACAGATTCTTTTTCAGATTCCCATACATACTCATCAAAAATGATATTGCAATTTGGTTGTTCAACACCAACTCCGTCCAGAACTTGATCCTCGTGAACATCACATGTGAAATCCGAGACGGATGAACACAACGCACCAAAATCCAAAGGATCAAAGGGACCAATGGATGGAGGATGAGGAGATAAGACCACATGAAAACCATCATGGTTACATTCCAAATCTATGTAGAATTCCTTAGAAGGTGGGGTAGGAGAAGATAGTGACAAATCAACAATTGGATTCTCAACTTCTCCCACCTTTGACTAAGGAGCTAGAGTTGTTTGATGAGAAAGGGACAGAGGGTCACTTGGGACAGCAACCCTGTTTCTCTCAGATTTAGAAGCTCTAACACTAAGGTATGTTGGGAGAGGTTCAAAAGATTCTAACTCATGCAGACTCTCAGAAACATGAATAAGATATGAAATATTTCCTCCAAAAATTCCCAGTCAACTTCATCTTCAGGAAATTCATAACAACAGTGAAGAAAATGGTCGTGAAAATCTTGAAGAGATTCGTCAAGTGATTTTTGCAATTTTAAAATAATTTTATTAAGAGATTCACTGTCATAAAGAATGAAATATTGAAATAATTCTCTAAACGAGTGATCAAAAGAGTGCATATAGGTTGTGATAAATGTGTGACACCATTACTTTGCACACCCTTCAAACGTGAAAGTGAACAACCCACAAGAAATGTCATTCGAAGGGACATCATTCCTGTCATAGAAGCCAGCAAAAGAAATTGTGTGCTTGAACAAGGTTGTTCCATCCTCGCTATTGAAATGATAGTTGGACAAGTCATCTATAATGCTCATCGCCACTTCAAATCAACAGGATGAGAAAAACATTTTAGGATTATGATTTGGATATAAGTCATGAAATATGTGCAAAAATTCAAAATAGACTTCAAGGGCTTAGCTTGTCATCTCACCCTCCTTCTAGCACTAGAAATGTTGATGGTGGACCCGCCAACATTCAGGGGATTTCCCCAGTATGAAGTCCCAAATAGACCTCAAACCATTTGGAGTAGGAGTCCCAATAGTGGGTGGTAGAGTAATGCCTTAACCATGATAGTGCGTAGAGGTAAGTATGATAACTTTGGGTGACAGCAACTGTGTGACCCTTTGGAGAGTAAAGTGCGATGCATTAAGGTTCTAACAAACAGGGGGGAAAGGAAGTGTTCCCCTTAGAAGCCTGTAATAATATGCATCTTGAAAGGAACACATGAGTGGAATGCCATCACACACTAAAATTCAAAATACTCCACAAATTAAAGTGATGAGTTAATCGAACAACATGCATTCAGCAAGATTCGTACAAATGCATACAAAGTAGTTCATAAGCATATGCATAAGTTAAATAACATACATTGCTAAAGCAAACAGAATAGTCCAACTACATTAACAACATATTCATGAAATCATGATTTCTCTGATATTATTATTATAAGTGAAATTTCCATCCATACATACACCATTGACGACCACTAGCCCCAGTAGTGGAACATCACAGTCAAGAAGACTTGCTACTCCAAAGAAGTATACTCACTCTATCCTATGGAGAAGCCAAGGCTCTTCACAATACTCCCAAGCCTTTTCTAAGCCTAATCCTAACCAAAATCTTGGCTCCCAAAATCCCTTTCTATGAGTTATGAGCTTATATTTATAACAAACAGTGGGGTGACCCTTGACATTCCCCTTTGTGACTCTTTGACTACTATTATGGCTCTTCATCTTATTTACAATTAAATTATTACATAACATGATGACCTTTAATATTCCACTAATGACACTTGGAATTTCACTTACAACATATTTGCAAATAATATTACATTTTCCACATGTACCCATGTGAGACAAAATAGGCTAGAGACAACCTAACAAGAAAAAACACTATGATTCTGAAGTTTGGGTAAAGACCAACTCGACAACCTCCACTTGGTTCTTCTCTGTCACATATTGATGCCAATCTTGGTAGTACATGATGGTGTCCCCAAACTGTTTGATGATGTCTTTATGAAAGTGGACTATTTCCCCCATGACATCTAGGTATATGGTCTTAGAACCTGTATCCAACTCGTTCTAAAGCATTTGTAGCATGGTGTTGACCCATATAGGACCACTCATGTACTTCTGCATGTTGTGTGCATTCAGATCCATGTCCTACCTAGTGGCATGTCATCTTAGCTACTCTATGTACTCATCAATCTCTAGCCGAACTTGGTTCTTGGGTCTAGCATTGGTGAGGGAACTGATTGATGGGATATCGTTCTTTCTCACCATGATGTCCAAACTAATGTACAACCACACATATGAGGTGTTATGAACATACATTGTATAAAATAAAATGAACATAAATAAATATAAATAATAAATAATGAAATTGTGATTATGTTAAATAGTCATTAATTTAAGTGAAAAGACATGTCTAAAAGACAGGCCCAGTCATGAAAGGACACCAGCCTAGGTATATATGTGGGTCCCCATTGTAATATTCAACATCACTTGTACATTTTATATCTTAATAAATTATTATTACAAATACCTTTGTGTATTTTTACATTAAAGTCAACAAGATATAATTTTTGTTGCTTCAGTGGTATCAGAGCCATGTGAGACT
Source organism: Pinus taeda (assembly GCA_000404065.3). Lineage (NCBI taxonomy): Eukaryota > Viridiplantae > Streptophyta > Pinopsida > Pinales > Pinaceae > Pinus > Pinus taeda. The sequence goes on from APFE030471689.1 coordinate 113,263, forward strand.
TTGAGCATTATCCGCCGCACAATGTAACCATGCAAGTCTTTGAACATTGTTTGCCACACAATATTCCATTACGTTTATATCTTGAATTCATTAAGAAGTTTAGTAAAATTCAATAAAAGCTTCAGCAATGGGAAAAATAATATGCAGAAGTTATAGAAGGTATAAAGGAATTTGATAATAAAGATGATAGCGACAGTGAAGAAACAAAACAAGGTAAAGCAGGAGATGAAGATTTTGATTAGAATGATAATAATGAGAATGAAGATGTAATAGATAATGATGTATATGAAAATGATGTTGATCAATATTATGTAGACCAAGATGATGATCCAGATGAAGTTAATGTTGAAAGTGAAGGAGAAAGAGAAGATATCGAGCCAGAAAGAGATATTAGCAATAAAAGGGCTAAGGGTGAACCAAAGGAAGTATAGAGTGAAGCAGAAGGATATGATGCAAGAGAGGCAATGAGTAGAAGACACACAATTATTCTAAGTGTCTCTGAAACATCTCATGAACAAAAAAATCTAGAGGATGAGGATGGAGAAATTGAACAAGTTAGAGAACTAAGTGATTAAGGTGATGGTCACCATGTAACTCATTAAGAAGAAAATATGCATGATGTTTTTGGTTATTTTGAAAAGGAAGAACAACCAAAATATGCTACTCAACATAGTCCAGAGAAAAGTGTGGGTATGGATGTTTCAAAGAAATGAGGAAGTAAGCAGAGGGGATTACATTTGGAAGATATAATACATAACGAAATGGATCGGTATGAATAAGATGAAGAACAACAATATGAGAAAAGGGAAAGGGAGAGACTAGTAGGCCCTCCCTTAGAGCTGGAGTTACCATTACACCCACCTGCAGGTCAGCCAAAAAATATGAACATTGTGTGAGTGTCAAATATTGTGGGAATTGACCCTAAACTATTTGACCCGAAGACATTAGTTGAAGAGGAAACTTTTGAAACAAATGAATTTGGAACTAAGAAAAGGATTAGATTGGAAGATAATATAGTGCGATGGAGGAAGGTATGGAATTGTAATGGTACAATTTCTTATGAAAGCAATGCCCGCTTTGTGAGATGGTCAGGTGGAAGTTTGCAATTTCTTATAGGGAATGACATGCTTGATATAAATTTTTAAGATGCAAGACATGACCAAGCTCATCTCTTTTTATGCCATGGAAAGGGAATCCTACAATCTCAAGGATGATTACTACATAAGATGAGATTTATGCCATCTTCTTTATCTTCAAAGTCACATCGGTTGTTGACTGCTCTTGTTGATTCTTGCCATAAGAAGAGATTTAAAGTCAAAATTGTCATTACAATACTGATCCAGAAAGAGAAAAAGAGGAGAAAGAAAAGGCTCTTGAATAAATAATCTGAAGCACGAAGGACCTTCATTAGAAATAGGAAAACATTAGTCTCACATATATACCTACTTGTGAGAAGGAGCCCCAAATTTCATTTGGATATTTGTAGGAATCATTGGAACCATCCGCCATTATCTATCATCATCCATCATCTTCCCCAGATAACCCGAACCTTCCGACATAGTCCTCCTTTAGTTGTCTTCATCCACCATCTTCCCCTTATAGCTCGACACCATCCCGTTGTTCCCTCTCTTGCCAACTCCTAGGCCGACAACCAACAACGTACCATGATTCCACTTTCTGCCATTGTCACCGTACTACACCCTAAATGCCACTACAAACGCCGATACCCCTGACAAATCCTGTCCACCATCGTGTAATGTGATCAACAACACATTTTGACAGAAAAAAAATTGTCTTCTGTTATCAATTACGGGTCAACCTATGCACTGTCACTGTGGGCAATCTACATTGTTCAAGCCATATTTGTGCTTTCTCTAGGCTACTTGAATTAGTCATTGTTTTTCACGTGATCAATCAGTGTCCAACTCGTACCATTGTTCCCACAGTACGACACACTAAAAAATTTGTCGTTCCCTATCATGAAGCATCGTACCTCGATCGAAAATTCAAACTCGGTGAGTTGTAACTTGACGTGAATTCATACGACTCAATCTATGGTTATTGAATCGATTTATTAAGTTTATACACCGTGGACAATATATGTAACTAGACCCCTTACGTATATTTATACATTGTGGATAATATATATAACTGAATCCCTTACGTATAGTTATACGGTCATTGTATATTACATTTAATACACCATGAGAGTATATATATATATATAT
>APFE030471692.1:0-78702 GCA_000404065.3 Pinus taeda
CTTGGTCTTTGAATGCATGACAGGATTCTTTGAAATACTAATTGCACTTGTATTATCACATAAAATGGAGATAGGTGAAGTACAAGTGATTTGAAAATCTTGCAAAGTTTGCATCATCCAAAGGAGTTGTGTGCAGCAAGATGCAACAGCCACATATTCCGCTTCAGCTGTAGATAAAGCAATTGAGCTTTGTTTCCTGCCCAATCTGCATCTGTATATGCATGAAGTGTGAGATATGTATCTCTAGGATACCCCATAAGCCATAGTTTTGTGTCCTTTGAAGATATTTGAAAATCCTTTTAACCGCCTGAAGGTGTGCTTCTTTTGGATTTACCTGGAATCTTCCAACTATTCCCACTACATGCATGATGTCTGGTCTAGTACCTGTCAGATAGAGCAGACTACCAATCATGGATCTATAGGTTGGTTGATGTACTGTTGCTGAATCTTCATTTGCACTGACGCTACATCATATTACCATAGGGGTACATACTGGTTTTGAATCTTCCATGCCATATTTCTTCAAGATCTGCGTGAGGTACTTGATTTGTGATAAAAAAGATATCGTCTTTATTTTGTTGGACTTGTAAACCAAGAAAATATGTCAGTTCACCAAGCAAGGACATTTCAAATTCTTTATGCATCACCAAAGCAAAGTTTTGACTCATAGCTTCTTCATTGCTACCAAAGATGATATCATAAACATACACAACAAGTATTAGCAATTTATCATTATCAATTTTTATATGTAGATTGCTATCTGCTAATCCTTTTGAAAAACCTTGTTGATGGAGGTATTTGTCCATACGATAATACCAAGCCCTTGGAGCCTGTTTAAGACCATAGAGTGCCTTCTTAGTCTGCATCGTTTTGGATCATTTCAAGATGAATCCATCTGGTTGCTCCATATTCACTTCTTCTTCTAAGTTCCATTTAAAAAGTGCAGATTTCACATCCATTTGAAATACTTTGAACTTCTGAAAGCTAGAAAGAGCAAGGAACATTCTTATGGCTTCAAGTCTTGCAACTGGTGCAAAATTTTCTTCAAAATCTATACTTTCTTGTTGAGCATACCCTTTACAAACAAGTCTGGCCTTGTTTCTAATAACATCTCCATTTTCATTCAGCTCGTTTTTGAATATCCATTTTGTCCCTATGAAATTCTTATCATTCAGTCTAGGAACCAATTCCCAAGTATTATTCTTTTCAATCTGCTCAAGTTCTTCATTCATGGCCTTGACCCAGCATTAATCTTTGCATGCTTCACTTACATTTCGTGGTTCAATGGAGGAAAGCAATGCTAGATAGCTTGAGGCTTCTGAGATAGTTCTTCTTGTTTGTACACCTGCCTCTTTCTGCCCCAAAATTTGAGTTTCTGGATGATTCTTTTGAACGTACCTGGATGGAGTCTTTTCTTCTGCCCTTATCTGTTCTTCTGGTGCCTCATGGGTTTCTTCTTCATCATAAGTCTGATTTGATGTTGAAGGATAGTCCTCATCATCTTCGAAATCTTCGGTTTTTACCTGCCGAGGAACATTTCCTTCTTCATCAACCACTACATCAATACTTTCAACAATTTTTCCAAGTCTTTTATTGTAACACTTATATCCTTTGATGTGGGGAGAGTAACCAAGGAGAATGCCTTCATCTGCTTTAGGTTCAAACTTGCCAAGGTTTTCATCAGTCCTTTTGATGTAACATTTGCTTCCAAAAATTTTGAAGTATTTTACCGTAGGAATCTTACCATACCAAAGTTCATGAGGAGTCTGAGTGTTGTTTACCCGGATGTTTGTCTTGTTGAGAATAGAAACGGCAGCAAATGCAGCTTGACCCAAAAAGGTTGCAGGAGTTCCAGACTCATCAAGCATAGCACGAGCCATTTGTTGAACCGTTATGTTCATCCTTTCTACTACTCCATTTTGCTGAGGAATCCTTGCAGTAGAGAATTCCCTTCTTATTCCATGTTCTTCACAAAAATTGAAGAATTCATCTAAGGTAGATTCCCCTCCTCGATCAAACCATAGGCATTTGATTTTGCGATCTGATTCGTTTTCAACCAAGGCTTTGAATGCTTTGAACTTTTCGAAAGCTTCGTCTTTATGCTTCAGGAGTCCTATCCAACACATCCTAGAAAAGTCGTCAATGAATAATATGAAGTATTCTTCTCCTCGAGGTGACCTTTTCCTGGATGGACCACATACATCAGTATGGACAAGTTCAAGTGGATTACTAGCTGATCCTTCCTTCTCAGGGAAAATAGTTCTGGTTTGCTTACCAAACTGACATGATTTGCATATTGTATTGTCTGGAATTTTGATGTCAGGGAGATCACGAACGGCCTGATATTTGCATGCTTTCCTTATCTGAGAGAAGCTTAGATGTCCCAATCTCCTGTGCCATAGCCATTGTTCATCATTCTTGCTTAGAGAGCATTGTTGTTGTCCTCCCTTGAGTATGTATAAATTATTTGGAATTCTTATGCCTTTGATCACTGTTTCTCCTATATCAAGCTCACGAACAATACATCCATTTGATCGAAATATTACCTCATTTCCTTGATCACACATTTGACTGACACTCAATAGATTATGCTTTAAGCCATCAACATACATAACATTTCCAGTTTTGACCTTTTCTTTCAAAAGAACAGAACCTTTACCTTTTATGAGTGTAGGGGTGTCATTTCCGAATGAGACCTTCCTTTCCTTTTCGAAGGCACTATATGACTGAAGTTTTTCTTTATCACCTGTCATATGTTTCGAACATCCACTATCGATGTACCACTTATTTTCTTGTCCTTACGTATATAAGGCTATACCACATCTTTCTGATTGTGGTTCTTTCTTTCTCCAAGTTTTGGGACTTAATGAAGCTTTCTCCTGTTGAATTGTTTGCCAAAACCTACTCCTACATTCAGAATCTTTATGACCGAAGTTATTACAAATAGAACATTCTATTTCATTTTCAAGAGCAGAAAAGTTATTGTAGGTCCTTTTCATGATCCCAATCACACTCCTTTGATTTCGTGCTTCTCTGGTCATGATGGTCTTGTAGGCAACACATTGAGCTGCTTTGTGTCCAAATTTGTGACAAGAGAAACATTGGCCATTGAATAAATTCCTGCGATTATCAAGCCTACCGTCCAGGTGATTATAGTTTCCATAGATATTCATTCTTGAGGCAAATTGAGAATGATTTACCTGCAGTTGGTTGTAGCTTATGTTCATCCTTGAAGTAGATTTCCCCTAATTTATTTGGTGATCTATGTTCATCCTTGAAGTAGATTGACCCTGATTTACCTGGTGATCTGCTTTATGCCATTGTTGTCGCTTGTCAGCCTGTTCACTTCTCCTTGCTGCATCAAGATAACTTTTGGAGGTGGATGGCTTCTGTGCTTGAGATGCTTCTTCAGAATATCCAAGAACTGTCTTGATCAGAGGAGAACGTTGCACTTTGATAATTTCATCTAAAGTTTCAAATCCTTTAGCAAATCTAAGATTAAGAGCTTTTGTTTTCTCAATATCTTTTCTAAGTCCCACAATTTCACATTCTAACTTTTCATTGTGTTTTTCCTTTTCAGCAAGTTGGAATGTCAGAGTATATATGATCATACTCTTTTCTTCTAAACATATTTTAAGCTTAGAAATTTCTTCATAGAGATCATCTTCATCTACAGCATCCAAGAAATTATAATCTTCATAAGCCATCAAAAGTCTATAATCATTACATTGTTCATCTTCATCACTAATTAAAAATCCATCACTGTCTTCATGAGTATAATAGATCTTCTTACTTACATTATGTTTTTTGTTCCATCTAATTGGTTCCTTACCTTTGTCAAACTTATCTTTATGAGGGCACTTGACTGCTTCTAGAACCTCGTTGAAAGTTCTTGACAAAGTTTGATTCTTCCTCTCCTTCTGACATATGTCCTGACTCATTGTTATCTTCTTTTCCTGAAGCTCTGAATGCGGCTTCTCTCCTGTCTCATGATCCCCCTTTTCGATTACGTGCAGTTGTGACATGGTAATGCTCTGTAGATTCTCATTTTCTTCTATGGCAGAAACTTTTGATTCAAACTTTGAAGACAAAGATCTTAGAACTTTTTCAACCAAGGTAACTTCTTTTATTTCTTCACCCAAATTGTTCATACGATTAACAATCTCATCTATACATAAGAAACAATTAGCCACACTTTCATCATTGTGCATTTTGAGATTTTCATATTGAATTCTGAGAGTTTGTAGTTTTGCATGTTTTACCTGATCGTCTCCTTCATAGCTTAGAACGATCTTGTCCCATATTTCTTTTGCGGTTTTGAGCTGCATAACCTTGACGAATTCTGATTGAGATAAACTCCCTAATAGAGTATTGACAGCGTTTGCATTTGTTTCATACTGCTTCTTATCAGCCGTATCTGTAGGAGTTGTTGATGGAAATGTGTATCTTGCTTCCACAATATCCTAAACTTCTGTACCAAGAGATTGAAGATAGGTTGTGATTCTTACCTTCCAATAGACGAAGTTGCTCCCATCAAAGATTGGTGGTCTGATAGATACCTCTTTTTCATAGTTGATCATGATGATAGATCTTCCTTCAAGAGATCAAGCTTCTTCTGAAAGACTTGCTCTGATACCAATTGTTGGAAATAACAATGAGAGGGGGGGTGAATCAATATTATCAATTCAATTATTTTCAATTCACAATCAGATTTGTATACGCTACTTCAGTTATGGGAAACTGCATATATACGCAACTGTGTCTAAAGCAACCAACATATATCAGTAAATTTATGATTTATTAAATGTTGATCTTTAATCAGTACATCAGAACTTCATTAACCATGAGAACAGTAAACAGGTGCAGTAAAACAAAACATATCACACACATGGACACAAGATATAAGGTGGAAACCGAATGTGGGTGAAAACCACCTGCTGCAATTCGTCTCTATCTTCCTTTAATAAGAAACTTCTTTTTACAATATTTCTGTACTGGTGCAGTCTTATACCAGTACGCAGGCTTCTACCTGCAGAAGGCTACAACCTTCACTCGTTATCCATCTTCTCCTGGAAGGAAGCTACAACCCCCTTAGCTCTTGTACTAGCTAATGTACTAGTACACAGGTGCTGACCTACAGAAAGCTACAACCTTCTCTTTACTTCCAAGGACCACGTTTCATAAATTTTCAGACTGGATCCATCAATAACAAAACATCAAATACATCTGCATCAACCACTCTCATTTGCTTCAATCAAAACTAAATCAAACAATTTCTTCTCTGAATGTTGTAACCAAAATACATTAACAAAAACCAGAACCCAATCCTAAACACAGAACATTGTAGCAATAAACAGAGGTAGCTAAAACATATTTCATGAGATGTACGCTACTTCAATATGTAGAACCTGCGTGAATACGCTTCTGTATTAAGGCCAACCAACGTATACGCTGTTTTGACTTACTTGACCAGCGTGTATACGCACCTCTGTTGTGCCGAACCTGCATATAGATCTGTAAAAGATAATTTACCCTTTTCACTTATTCAGACATTAGTTATACCCAGATTATCATATTTATAGATCAAGTCATGCACCAAAAATAACAAATCAAAAATCACACAAAGATACTTCTCTTCAAGCCTTAAGATCTTGACCTTTCAATAAAATGTATCATTCTTCAAGCGCTCAGGTTCCTCCTTGGTTCAAATCCAGCTATGGACCGTAACCTAATGACCAGTATTATAGATCTTGCTCTTCATAGGATATTCAATACTTGAGTGAATCACTTTGCCTAATGATCTCCTTCCCCTTTTATAGTTTAGGCCTTACTCAATACCACGGTCCAAAACCACTTAGAACCAATACTATGGACCCAATACCTAGGTTCAACACGTCGGACAAGATACCATGGACCAAAGCCATAGGTCCAAATACCAAGGACTAAATACCATGGACAAAAAAAATAAGTTTTCCCACATGTATGCGCTTTTTCGTGCATGAAAGTGTGTGCATACGTATACGCGTCTTTTTATCCTTGAACCCATGTGTATACACGACTTGGTTAAGAGAAACTTGCTTATATCTCTTTTTCTTTCATTCTGAGAGCCTGAACTGTGATCTGTCATTTGAGTGAGTTTCCATCAAGGACAACACTTGTGTCATAGCGACAAACCTATGTCATAATGCCAACAGAATATGTATTGAATAGCCCAATGTTTTCCATTCCAATGGGTGGTGTTGATGTTGAACTAAGAGTCCAATGGCTACAATCCTTGGGTACAATAGCTTTTAATTTTCAAGAACTTTTCATGAAATTTTCTTCAGAAGGAAAGGAAGTTGAATTAAGGGGTATCGCAGGGAAATCGGGAAGGATAATCAGCTCTAACGGAATGACAAAGCTTCTAAAGAAAAAACAACGAGGCATAATTGCACAATTATGTTCACTAGAGGTTCCCACATCGACATCATCTATTTCTCCATATCTCCAAAATGTCTTAGACAATCATTCCAAGGTATTTGAGACTCCCAAAGGCCTCCCACCTATTCGTGATCATGATCATGCTATTCATTTGATTCCAGGAAGTGTTCCTCCAAACATCAAGCCTTATAGATATCCCTATGCCCAAAAGAGTGAAATTGAACGTATGGTTGTAGAAATGCTAGATGCTGATATAATTCAACCTAGTCAAAGTTTTTTCTCTGCTCTAGTAGTATTAGTTCACAAGAAAGATGAATCATGGCGCATGTGTCCATATTATAGGGAGCTCAACAAGCTCACTATTAAAGATAAATTTCTCATTCCTGTCATTGATTAATTGCATGGATCAATTTACTTCACCAAGTTGGATCTTCGTCGGGATATCATCAAATCAGAATGAAGACTGAAGACATTCCAAAAACAACATTTAGAACTCAAGAGGGTCATTATGAATTTTTGGTCATGCCTTTTAGCCTTACCAATGCACCTTCTACATTTCAAGGTTTGATGAATTCCATTTTCAAACCCTTCCTTAGAAAATTTGTGTTAGTATTTTTTGATGATATACTAATCTACAAAGAAGTCTTGAAGGATCATGTTCAACATGTTGACGGGTGCTCAACTATTGGAGAGAGAAACAATTATATGCAAAAAGCTCCAAATGTTTCTTTGGAGTACAAGAGGTGGAATATCTGGGTCATATTGTATCTCATGAAGGTGTTAAGGTAAACCCTAGCAAAATTAAAACCATTAAAGAATGGAAAATCCCCACATCCATAAAGAATCTACGAGGATTTCTCGGGTTAACAGGGTATTATCGCAAGTTTGTTAAGAATTATGGAAGAATAGCAGCACCTCTAACAACATTATTGAAGAAAGATGCATTTTCATGGAATCCAGAAGAACCAAAGGCCTTTGAACATCTTAAAGAGGCAATGTGCCAAGCACCGGTCTTAGCTACACTGGACTTCACAAAAACCTTTATTGTGGAATGTGATGCCTTAGGAAATGGAATTGGTGATGTTTTAATGCAAAAAGAAAGACCCATTGCTTTCAAAAGTCGTCCAATCAAAGGAAAGTATTTACACAAAGCTATTTGTGAGAAGGAAATGTTGGCAATACTACATGCACTTAAGAAATGGTGACCCTACCTAATGGAAAGACACTTCAAGGGAAAAACAGATCATGATAGTTTTAAATACTTTTTAGAACAGAGATTATCTTCAGAAGAGCTGCAAAAATGGGTCCCAAAAATGTTGGGTTATGACTTTGAAATCATCTACAAAAAGGGAAGCAAAATGTTGTGGCAGATGCACTCTCAAGAAAGGATGAAGATGTGGAAGCATTTCTTTACGCCATTCCTATTATCCAACTAGATTGGATAAACGAAGCAAGGGATGAATAGAAGAATGATGAAAAAGTGTGGGCACTCATTCAAAATTTACAACAAGATCCCAGTACATCTAATACATTTAGTTGGAAAAATGATTTGTTATGGTACAAAGATCGGTTATACCTATGTAAGAATTCCCAACTCAAACAAAAGATTCTTAGGGAATTGCACACCTCTCCTTTAGGAGGGCATTCAGGATTTATAAAAACTAACCACATGATTAAGAAGGAATTTTTTTGGGATGGCCTTAAATCGGATATTCAAAAGTTTGTAGCGAAATGTTTGGTTTGCCAACAAAATAAAGTTGAAACAATTAAGACCCCGTGTCTATTACAACCTTTATCCATTTCAAGCCAACGTTGGGAGGAGGTTTCAATGGATTTTATCACAGGTTTACCCAAGTCCAAAGGAAAGAGTGTTATCATGTTGGTAGTTGAAAGACTTACCAAGTATGAATACTTTTGTGCATTATCTCATCCAATTAAAGCGAGTACAATTTCTACTGCGTTTATGGAAACAATTAAAAAGAAAAATGGAAACCCAAAGATTATCGTAAGCGACAAATATCTCATTTTCAATGGAAATTTTTGGACATAATTATTTTCTTGTCTTGGTACTCAGTTAGCTCAGTGTTCATCTTATCATCCTCAATTTGATGGGCAAACTGAGATAATGAACAAATGTTTGGAAGGATATCTTAGTTGCTTTGTATTTGATAAACAGACACAATGGGTCAAATGGTTGCCTTTCGCTGAATGGTGGTATAACACTTCCATACTGCAACAAAAATGACCCATTTATAGCACTTTATGGATATCATCCACCATCCATCGCACATAATTAAGAGAAAATTCTAAGGTTCAAGCAGTGGAAGATCACATCGAGCATCAACAACAAGTTCTCCAACTCTTAAAGGATAACCTCACCTTGGCGCAGAATAGAATGAAACAGCAAGCAAATCAACATCACAATGAAAGAAGTTTTGATGTAGGTGATTGGGTATTCCTACAGCTACAACCATATAAACAAATGTCCCTCAAGCAAGCTAAGAAGAATAATAAATTATCACCAAAGTATTATGGTTCGTACAAGGTGTTGCAAAAGATAGGTACTATGGCATACAAATTAGAGCTTCCTACAGCTTCCTGAGTGCACCCAGTTTTCTGTTTGTCATGCTTAAAGAAGGTTATAGGTGACAAGCTCCCAGTTCAAACAATATTGCTAGACTTGATGAGGAAGGAAAAATCATATTGGAACTTGAAGCAGTCAAAGAAAGAAGAACTCGATAGCCACGAAATCGATCAATTTCAGAGTATCTCATCAAGTGGAAGAACTTACCCGTTGAAGATTCCACATGGGACGATGAGGATTTTATATAAAAACATCCAGAACTACTCAAGCATTGAGGACAACACTTTTTGAAGGAGGGGCATATTAAGTCCCTATAATACTAGTGATTCCCCCATTACTATTGTGATTGCATCCCTTACTGTTATTGTTGTGCCCTTATTGTCCCCATATTGTTATTATTATGCCCCATAGAAGCCCACTATTGTTATTTTTGTGCCCTTATACTATTATTGTTAGGTCGGCTTTGGTTATATTGTGACCCCTTAAACTCCTATGTATAGAAATGAGGTTTTGTCATTTGTATCATCCAAGAATTGTTCATTTATGTAATGTAAAAGAGGTTGCCCCCTCAAAGAAGCTGATTTCTAAGTCGTTGATCTATCTTTTCTATCTTTTTGTGAGATGGTTTCATAACACAACTCCTCTAGTAATTCCACCTAGTTTTTTGTTTCATCTGAAATACCAGTTGTTCATACAATTCATTTTATTCCTACTATTGATGTCCCTTTAGAATTGCATGTGGTTTCTATTCCTATTTATATTCCTTTTATTCCTACTGCCCCTCTAATAACCACCCCCATTTTCACTACATTCATTTCATCTTCAACCACTACCACTTCTACATCAACACAACAAAGTGTAATTACATGCCCTTTCATGCCTTCTATACCCACACCTATTGTAATCCCGTCTTCATCTTAAACACCTATTCTAATCCCATACGCATCTCAAACACCAATCATGGCATGTCGATATGCCCCCTTGGTCCTTACTCCACAACTCAATGTTGCCTCAAGATTACTAGAGTATGATTCCTCAATTTGACAGTGTTGGGGCCATAACAACTCAACAACACATTGATCAAATGAATGACTACATAGACCTCCAAGAGATAGATGATGTTGATGTAAAAAAGAGATTGCTTGCTCAAAGTCTCAGTCATGAGGTTAAAAAATGGTTTAAAGGGTTACTAGCCAACTCCATCTCGAACCTTGCTCAATTTCATGACACTTTCTTAGAAGATGGGAAGTAAGAAAGAACCCTCTACAAATTTTAGCAGAATATGAAAGTATCTAAAGAGCCCGAGGTGAATCAGTGCAAGACTATTGTACCAGATTTAACAATACCTATGACTCTATCCCTACAGCAATACAACCTCCTCCAGGGTTAGCCTTGATTAAATTCCCAGATGGTTTTGACCCTGATATGTCTTACCAATTAAGAGAAAGAAACTTTGCAACTCTGGAGGAAATGCAGAGAAACACAGTTAGTGTTGAAGCCAATCTGTTAGCAAAGAGAGCTAGAATGAAAGTTGAAAAGAGAGTTACTATAAAAGAGGAACAAGCTTCTTCTTCCTCTGATGTTGAGTTGGACACTTTAGTAAGAACAATCAAGAAAATTATGGAGAGAATTTCTACGCTGATAGAACCCCTCCAAGGGAAAACCAAGGTGGTTTCCAAATTAGAAATCCAACTTTCAGGAAAAACCAACCTCAAATTAAACAAAGAGAGCAAAGAGGCCAAAATGATCAGCAGCAGATTAGACCTTCATTTCAAGAAAACTATGCAGATGAGGAAGCTGGCATAATTGAAGATCCTGAGGAAAATCAAATAAATTGATTTGAGGAAGTCGAAGTTGACCACATTTTCCTGACTAAGGAAGAGCAAGACATTTTCCTACTCTCACAACCATAAACCATTCCATTAGACTTTGAAGACTACAAACTAGGATATCAGAACGCAATTATGGAAGTGCGTAGACAACATAACTTAAGGAGTAAAAGGACTATTGAAACTCCTCCTAAAAAGACTATTGAAACTCCTCCCAAAAAGACTCCTGAAACTCCTCCCAAAATGATACCCCTTCTACTAGTCAGCGTAAAGATGATTATCATAAGGAAACTTCTAAGAAACAATATGCAGCGACTAAAGAAATAGAAAAACCTCCTACATCTTTTATTATTGAAAACAAACTATCTAAAGTAAAAAATTTCATTCCTCTCACTGAATTAATCAATAAAAAGGCATACATATCACAAGTTATAAAAGCCTTGAAGATTGGGGAAGGTACTGACACAATCAATTTGGTTGATGCCCGACATGAGTTATTGTTTGGGCTTGAGGTTGAAGGAAAATCTCAAGGTGGCATTGTACCCCCTTTCTACATTAGTTTAAACATTCATGATCAAATTCTACACAACGATATGCTTGATTCTTGAGCCTTGCATAATCTAATGCCTAGAGCTATTATGGAGAAACTAGGCTTAGACATAACCAAACCTTACAAAGACTTATATTCATTTGATTCAAGTAAAGTCAGATGCTTAGGATTAATTAAAGATTTATGTGTTACTCTAGTCCAAATACCAGCAAAGAGCTTCGTAATGGACATTGTGGTAGCAGACATACCTCCTAAGTATGGAATGTTGCTCTCTAGATCTTGGGTAGAAAAATTACAAGGAACTTTGCAAATGGATATGGCTTATGCTACAATTCCAGTGTTTGGTCAGCCAAGGAGATTATACAGGGAAACACTAATGAAGTACATGGTTAGTAGTCAAGACAAACCCAACAATTACCCCTTGTATTTGGTACATTCAAACATGGATTCATTTATTTTGTACAATAATGAATGTGTAGAAAATGAAGGTTCACCCTTAGAAGCTGAAAATAATGATACGGAGGAAATAAAATTGGATTCCGAAAAAAGATGTAGAGGGAGAGGCTCTCTGGAATATAAGTTTTGATTGGGTTGTAAGTAAGGATGGGACAGGGGCGGGTTTTCTTTATTGTAAACTCATCCACAAATATGGCTAAGGGCCATAGTTACAAACGAAATTTTCAATGCACTAATAACATAGATGGATATGAAGCGTTGATCCTAGGGCTGCAAATTTTAAAGATATTAGGGGCAAAACGAATTTCTGTGCACGGGGATTCTGAGCTAATAATCAATCAAATTAAGGGTGAATACGTTGCTAAACACCCTAGACTGAGAGCCTGTAGAAATGCAGTTTTGGATTTTTTGCAATGCTTTTTTGAATATGATTTGTCTGTCATTCATAGAGGCCAAAATATTTTAGTTGATGCATTGATTGTTTCAGCCAGCACTTGCAAAATGCCTTTTCATTGCAATAGGAAAAATGTGGTGGAAGTGAAACACATGCCAATTGTTCCAAGATTCATGTGTCATATCTATTGGCAGGTGCTTCTTACTGTAATTTTGTTACTTCTCTGTTTTCATATGTGTTTCTTTCCTCTATTGTTTTAAAGAAAATTAAGTTCAAAATTTGTTTCATAGCACTTTGTTTTGGCTTAAAACAATATCAATGTTTTCCACTAAAGTTTGAATATAGAATTCAGGTAACAATGCTTTATATTTAAAGTGAATCTTAATCTATTCCTCCTTCTCCATATCACAAACTACAAGGATCCAATAGTATGCCTACCTTGCCTTGTTTCACTTAAGCTTGGTTATTTCTGCAATCGATCATTTTAAACCCTTCTAACTCCATTGCCCAATGGCATTCCTTTGTTGTAAAGGTATCAATTAAAGAAATTGTAATTATGACTTGTATTGATAGAAATGGCTACCATCCATATCTTGATAAAAATTTAATTGAGGTAATGTGCTTTGCTTTATTGCCAAAAGCTTAAAGAAGAGGGAATCCTACACAGAATTTGATGTCATGAGAGGAAACATTGAGGGGAAACCATGAGGAATTTGGGGAAATTCATTAATGGTAGATATATATTTGCCCTAATTGCCCAGTTTATATTTCCCCATAAATCAAATAAGAAAGAAATTTGTGGTTGAATTACCAACTTTTGGCAATTATGAGAAGAGATGGAACAATTACGATATTGCCTCAAAGGTATGGGAAAATATAACCTTTTATATATTTTTGAATTGACCGCACAATCCAAATGGTAGACTAGCAAAAATCTCATGCAAAGATAGAGGTTCGAAGGGAAGTGTGTGTATGTGAAGACATAAAGAGACAAACTCATGGAAAAGAGACAAAGACACATGAGGGGCTCCAAAAACGAAATTCATAATAGAAGGCATGTAGAGAACCTTTTGAGTGATAGAAAACCATGAACTAAAACTCATTGATCTCGTTAGAGAAATGAATGTTGAAATCTTCAACGTAAGCCAGAAAGAGAGAGGGACATGAATTGTTTTGGGTAATTTGTTTAAGTACGAGAAGCACTGAGAAAGGGGAGGTGTCGAGGGATTGTTGGGCAAAGAAGGGCTCCCTCTGTGTCAACTCTATGAAGACTTAAAGGCCCTAGCTTGATGGCTTGAAAGACATCACACTAATTTCTATGTATGAAGGAGAGTTTCCTTCATATCTCTACCCTATAATAGATTGTGTGGATAACTAGGTGAATCTTCCTCTTGTGACATTGAATTTGGTTCAAGGGTGGTTGACTACAAGAAAATCACAATGTAGTTGAGCCTAAGGTTGGGTGGAGAGTGGCTCTCCCTTATTCAGTTTCAAGAAAATCTTAAAGTAACTTAGATAAGTGCATTTATTTATTTTCAATGAAATCACATTACTTGTTCGAAGTTTCATGTATGTTGCTTTAATAGTTTTTTAAGTATGTATGTAATGATGAGCTAGAGCATTGTATAATTGTGCTTGATTACTAGTTAAATTTTTCATAAGAATGAACTCAATATCAAAATATAGTCATTAAAGTATGTATACTTATAATATTATTAAGGTGTATTCTTATGAAGTGAAAAGTAAAAAGATGAATTAGGCTTTAAAGCTCCTTAAGCATAAACAATTATGAATGACCTTCACTAGGAAAATATCCTTAAAATCATCTAGACAAATATATGGCCCATCTAGAATTAGATTCAACCAATGGAGGAAACAAAAGTTGTAGCTCGATTTGGGGATAAAAGATTTAGCCCTAGCCCCTGATAACATGGACCAACGATGGTTGTGACTAAGGCCTTGTAGAGAAAGGGGGATAAATGGGGTGTTGTCCAGTGAGAAGAGGATGTTCGGAATATTCGAATATCCATGACTTTTGGTAGTTCCAAAGTCTGGCAAGAAGCAGATGTTCTAGATATATGGATATCTCAACATCTAGGACTTTTGGTAGTGTGGAAGTGCAATAAATATCAAATGTTCCAAATATCCAATATCCAAAAATCTAAAACCTTATTTAAAATTTGACTTTTGAAATATCAAGAGGCCAACAAGGCAAAGCACGTGGAGTATATGTGAGTCAACACCAAACTCTATAAAGAATCAAGAGTCATGTGACATGTTGGTGTGTCACCACTGATTTAGCATGCCAACATGGCATGTTGGCATGGCACAAGATGCAAAAAAGTCGAAATGGCAATTGGCATGGTATGGGTCATGGTGTTTGATGTTGAGACAAAGGGTCCAAGATCCAAAAAATTGGAAAATGGTTGTTTTTGGATTTTTTTAGCTGTCGGATGGTCCAAATATCTAAAAATATGGATATTCGAAAATACGAATATTAACCCATGCTAGCAAGGATAATGACGTGGTTGTGGAGTGTTGGTGCTAACATCATAGGCTAGGTGGGAATTTACATGGAAGATGATGTTGAATGTCCAAAAGGGGTGATCCATGAATTCAAAGATCTCGCTATTTTGATTAAAGGGGACTTTTGATTTTTTTGTATAAGCAATTTCCAAAAATTTGGGTATCCAAATATCCACATCTAGTTTTTCTTTTCAAATGGATTTTATTGAATCATTTGAATGGCAAATGTTCTAAACATCTACAAATTTGGCTATATGGAAGTCCAACCCCTTTATAAAAAGTATTATTTTAAATAACCCAAGTCTAACTCTAATCTGGTAGATCGTGTTTGAATTACAAATGGGGCACAGTATCGTGGTGACACATGGGCACGAAATTATCAAATGTCAAATGGCATGGTGTTGTGAGATAGCAATGTGCGGCACAAGACTACCACATGTCAGTAGTATGGATGTTAACATGGCACAAAATGGGAAAACTTCCAAGTGTCATAACTTTGTATCCATACCTAGAATTTGATGAAAAATACATTTTTAGAAAGCTTTCAGTGAGCAAAAGACAATGGTGACCTTAGACGAGAGGTTTGGAAGATAAAATAAGAGGAAATTTGGATTCCCTACCTCCATATAGTGACATTAGGGGTTAGGCATGTACACTCCATACCCTTAAAAAGGCTTAGATGGGACCGGATGTATTATAACAGTGTCAATAGTCGTGTTTGTCTCTGTTAGCATTTGTGTCCTCATCGTCCTTGTCATCCTCATCCTCATTGTCCTCATTCTCATCATCATCATCCTTGACCTTGTCCTCATGCTTGTCATCGTTGTCATTATTCTTGCCATCATCATCATCATTGTCCTCATTGCAATTGTTATCATCATCGTCGTCCTTATCCTCATCCTTGTCATTCTTATTGTCCTTGTCCTTTCAATATATAATTTATGTATAATTACAATAAACTTTATTAAAAAATTATTGCAAAATACAAATAAAATTATTTAATTACTAGCAAATTATAGTATAATATGTCTATATAAATAAGTATAACAAACCAAAGCTATGGATTAACTACTTTTTAAAAATTAATGAAACAATACAAAATATGACTATATGAATTTGTGAATTCTATTTTAGATATGTTGTATTAATTATTATTTGATAAGCAATGAAATTGTCAATGGAAATTTGGATTGATGGTAAATAGATGTACTGTTAAGGCACTCCTTGTGATAAGTCATTGGTTTAAATATCCATACATGTTAAACAAAAAAAATACACTAATAAAACTATAAAATAATTCAATTGTATAAATATTACACTAGTTATCATTTTATGAAAGAATTAATAAAAACATCAATATATAAATATTAATTATCATTTAATAAGCAATGAAACTATAAAATAATTTGGTTATATAAATATTACATTTAATTATCTTTAATAAAATAAAAATTATATATAATATGGATATATGAATATGTGAATTTTATTTTATAAATTATTAATGTTATTTTTATTTTAAATTGAGATATGTTGTATCAAAATATAAAGAGATTCAATTTATTAGGTATAATATTTTTATTGCTTCACATGAATTTAAAATTATTATATTTAATTTAATTTTATAAAATTTAAAACTCATAATTTAATGTAAAATTATAATTAAATTATAATTTTGATTATTGATTAGATATTTATATTTATGTGATATTTTAAATTAAATATCACATTTATATATTTTTATTTAATTTAAATAGTAAAATTTCTTATTTCCTGAGGCTACATTAAACTTTTGGGAATTTTTTTTAAACACTCTTTTTTTGTTTAGAGCCTCTTTGAAAGCTTGGAAACTTTTTGAAATATTTTGGGAGCTTGACTTGGTAACTCTTTTTTGGAAACTTGTATAAGCTCTTAGATATGCAAGGAACCTTTGACACACTCTTTTTTGTTTAGAGCCTCTTTGAAAGCTTGAAAACTTTCTGAAATCTTTTTGGGAGCTTGATTTGGTAGCTCTTTTTTGGAAGCATGTATAAGCTCCTAGACATGCAAGGAACCTTAGGAACTCTCAACCACCATGTGTGGTCGCACTATGTGTGGTCCCAAATCATTAGAAAATTTTCAAAAATCAATTGAAACATTAGTGTCTTTCATGCCAAAAAAAATGTAAAAAATATTTTAAAAAATCAATCAATCTATCAATCCTAACATGTTTAACCTTTAAACATTTTAAAGTTAGATGAATTGAAAAGACTCGCCCATCTTAGTTATTTAGCTTTGTTTGCACTCAAGATGAGTTATCAATGTTCTTAAGCGCATAAACATGGGTATTTCTACACCAATGTTTACATATTGAATAACTCTAATTTCATAACTTAAATGCTTATAGCTGCTAACATTATTCCTATTAACCGATATAGTGATTTAGGATCATAAAGAATATCAACCTCAAAATATCAAAAACTTCAAAAGTTACAAGTTAGTTGAAACAACCTAATTCACTCATATGAAAAGTAGGGGGTGGCCACTACCTATAAAATATATGCAAAAGAAACTAAATACTAACCACATTTGGGAGCAATAATAGCACTAGAGGAGGAGCAAAGAATTTAAAAAAGAAAAATGAATCTCATAATATATGAAACTATCAGTGGTTCATACAGTTATAGATTTGCATATTGATTTAACAAGTTCACATGATACGATAAAGTTGACCGATATAGTGATTTAGGATCATAAAGAATATCAACCTCAAAATATCAAAAACTTCAAAAGTTACAAGTTAGTTGAAACGGTCAACCGATATAGTGATTTAAATCATAAAGAATATTAACCTCAAGATATCAAAAACATCAAAAGTTACAAGTTAATTGAAACAACCTAATTCAATTATATGAAAAGAGTGGGGGTGGCCACTACCTATAAAATATATGCAAAAGAAACTAAATACTAACCACATTTCGGAGCAATAATAGCACTAGAATAGCACTAGAGGAGGAGCAAAGATTTTTTTTTATAAAATGAATCTCATAATATATAAAACTATTAGTGGTTCATACATTTATAGATTTGCACATTGATTTAACAAGTTCACACAATATGATAAAGTTGTAGATCAAATTTACAAAACATGCCATGAACCTAATTTGCATATTGATATAACAAGTTCACAATAAAGTAGTAGATCAAATTTACAAAACATGCCATGGCCCTAACAATATATTATATATATTCGTACATAGTTGATAAGAGTCTGAATTAATGTTACAATAGCCCAGTCTATTTATCACTGCACATCAACATAGGAGTGTGAGCAAATTTACATAGATTGAAACATCACTAATATTAAAAACTTGAAACCAGTAAAGCAGTTTAAGTTGTGAAACTAATCAAACATGTTATATTTCAAATTTTGACAATTTCCTCTATTTTTTAAATTTATATATATATATTTGTCACGCTTAAATTTCTTGCCAATTTAATCAAAGCTTCTTGACATGATGTATTCCACATCAGTACCCATAATCATAATCCTAGTCTACCTGTATTCTACAAACTCATGCAAATTCCGCATCAGTACCCATAATCATAATCCTAGTCTACCTGTATTCTATAAACTCATGCAACACAGTAGCAGCCTCTATTTTTATATTTTTTAATATATATTTGTCACACTTTAAAGCTTCTTGCCATATTCCATATCGGTACCCATAAACTTAGTCTACCTGTATTCTATAAACTCTTGCAACACAGTAACATCCTCTATTTTAATATTTTTTAATATATATTTGTCACACTTTAATTTCTTGCCAATTTAGTATAAACTCTTGCAACACAGTAACATCCTCTATTTTAATATTTTTTAATATATATTTGTCACACTTTAATTTCTTGCCAATTTAGTCAAAGCTTCTTGCCATATCGGTACCCATAAACCCAGTCTACCTGTATTCTATAAACTCATGCAACACAGTAGCATCCTCATCAAAGACTGAGGCACCGCAGGGGGTAAATCATCAATGAGGCCCCTGAAATTAAATATAATCTCCCAAGCTTTTTCATTCATGCATCTTCCTCAACTGAGGTGTCGTTTGTGCTCATGGCCTTGTTTTACATACTTCAATCAACGAATCGCATGCAGCCTTCGTTGTATTCACCGTTGTGATAATGGTAACAATATCATCAAACATGCGATGATCGATATACAAGGTCAGATTTTCATATCTCCCACTTACTTCTTAATTCTGTCTACACTCCGTCGGTTTGGCATCTCATCAAAACAATCTGCATAGGACCTTTTTCATTTAACAACATTTTCATCCTCATGTACAAGAGAGAAATATTGGCCTTCAAATTGTTTCTAATGGCGAAATATTGGCCTTCAAATTGTTTCTAATGGCTCTCAAAGTCTGGAACAATGTCAGCGACCAGTTTTGTTAAATTTAGCAATTAGGACCAAATTTCACATTGGACAGCTCATATGAGGCAGCTCATATTTTCTTGGATTTCTCTCTCAGAGAGGTGTAGGATTGATCTAAAGTTCATCCCATTCTGACATGTACAAGTGAAATTATGAATTTATTTTGATTATCGACAAATTGTCAAGGTCGGTCAGCAAACTCATGTAAGCTCAGAAGCCCAATAGTCACGTCTATTTATCCTCAATGTTTGCCTATAAATACATGATGCCTCCTCATTTGGACACACTTCACTCACTCATCTTCTCTCTCCTTCATTGATTGGGTACGAAAATCAGAAGCTGCTCTCCACACGTGCGAAGGGAAAAAAGGGTTTTTTGTTCCAACGTTGACCACATTTGACTGAAATTGCAGAGGCTGTTTTTGGACTGCGTTGACCAAGCCCTGTTTTGGTGCAGTTTTGGGTGGAGGAATTCTGTCCTAGCAGGCCGCAGTTCTGGGCACAAAAACCGAGGCAATCTGACCTCCTATTTGATCAGCGTTGAATGTACTAGGGCTGGCCACAGGGTTGATTTCTGTTGACCAGTTTTGAGTCTTGACTGGACTTTTTCGGACTCTTTTGGGCTGATTAGACTTATTGTTGGAGGCCAAAGTTGACTGGGTTTGACTGAGCTGAATGAAGAAGAAATCTGCCCCGTTGACCAGCATTGACTTTCTGTTTAGGGCTTTCTGTTTCTATTGTTTGACTAATCAGATTTTCACTGTAATTTGACAAGTGAATATTATACATTGTACTCTCTCTCTGCTGAACTTTTGAAGAATTATAAGAAGAATTGATCAAGAGTTTCACCACATTGGGGTTTGTCCCTCGCTGGTGCCATATCTTGTGTCCTCTTGTCTTGGCTAGTCTTCTACTGTTATTGTTCATGTTTTATCTGCATTTTACTATCATGTTGATGCAATTGCTATACTGGATATTGATATTGGGCTAATAAAGAAATTGAAGTAAAATTGCTCTAAGCATAGAACATACCATTGTTATCCTAAAATTAACAATGATTGAAAATTGCTATAAACATAGAACATACCATTGTTATCCTAAAATTAACAATGATTGAAAATTGCTATAAACATAGAACATACCATTGTTATCCTAAAATTAACAATTTTTAATCAATCACTGACTTGAATGAGAACAAGAAAAACAAAAAATTAACAATTTTTAATCAATCACTGACTTGAATGAGAACAAGAAAAACAAAACTGTTAAGAGGAAATGTCCACTTTCATGGTATTGGAAAGAGAAAAGAAAAAACTCATTTTGCAACCAACAGCCCATATAGCCATGTTGGAAAAAATAGAAAGAGAGATAAAACCATGGTAACTCAAAAATGCAGAGAGGCGCAGCTTAAAACAGGAAGAATCAAACCCTGCAAAGACAACTAGGCAAATTCAGATCTAGCAAAGACTAAAAATAAAAAACGTCTTTCAATTAACCTCTTCTTAAGTCACAAACTTTATTCACGTGGAGCAATATTCTAGATAGTATTTACGGGAAAATGACCAATCATCAAACGATGAAAACTTAAACGGCTGAGTGGCCCAAACGCTCCGCATTATATTGAGACTGTTGGACTGAAATATTTCGAACATTTTAGAATAACCAAATAAGATGGTTGCTATTAGTTAACATTTTCTAGTAGAGCCAAATTTCCATTTAATGTAAATGCTATAGCTGCATCTTGTGTTCACTATAGGGGAATGTAGTAATTTCAGGGATGACAAATCTTACAAAAATCTAGTTAGTCCTTGAAAAAGGCTAGGGTGAATGCTCCCACTGAATGCAGTTATAATGGCTAGGGTGAATGCTCCCACTGAATGCAGTTATAATGTCTCTCTAATATATTGATGTGCTCATTTGTCCATTCCATTAAGACCCAAAGGGCTTCCAAGTAAGCACGGACCAGCAAACTGGCTGGCACTAATCCAATTCCAACAATTTTACGAATTTTAAGTGGTTTAACTCTTGACAGCATCAATATGCCAATATGTTAAGTGCAAAATTTCTCGATCCTTTTGTATAGTAGCATGCCGGATAATGTGAGTAACCATTTGCCATGTTCATTAGCTCCCACAAAAACAGAGCAGAGTGGGTCTGGTTGCAAAATAGCCATTCTATTCTATTTCGTCACTTTGTTGATGAAAAGGAAGCGTTGATGTGACATGAATTATGTTATTGACGTAATACAAGAGGAATTTTCCACCTGTAACTCCAACGGCTTCTATCAAGACATTTCCCAGTCTGTCCACACCCCATATCTTTGTATCAATCGATCATTTAAGCACCATCTCCTAGTATTAGTGTATGATTTAAGCACTTGTTTGCCAGGGCATCTAAATTGATAACTTGAGGCGATATTTAAAACAAATACCAGTCCAGTAGAGTAGCATGTCCCTATGAAATGAATTGTTGATTATTAGCTGCCTCTCTTCAATTACATAATGTATGCCGTAGCACATCTCTGCTATGTTATTTTTGTAATTTAAAACAAGACAATATGCTCTGCAATCATAATAAGGGAATCTAATGTGTGATCTTTACCTAAGTTGCATGGTAAAGTTGGAGACACATCTCTGAAACAGGAATGCACTCGAAACGTGAACCCCAAAAAATCAGGAAATGTGGATATATCTATGAAAATTATATTGAAACTCTGAAAGCAAGCATTTAAAATTAAAATTTTAACATTATAATTTAGAATATAAATACAGATTCAAGAATAAATGAGCAAGTTGTTGCTCAATTCTCCCTTGCTCAAGCCTCAAACAGTGTGGGGAGAAATGCTAGGGAAAGCCAAGTGCTTGCTCAATTCTCCCTTGCTCAAGCCTCAAACAGTGTGGGGAGAAATGCTAGGGAAAGCCTCTTTTATAGCCTCTTAATGTATGTTGCTTGATACACGTATCATCCCTCTTGATATGTGTATCACCTGCGTTTCAGCATATCCATACCGAAACGCACTTGATTTGCATAGTGTAATGGCCCACCTACAATTACAAACAAAATACGAATATTAGCATACATACAAGACATCCATACGATAGCTACGTATGCATAGGCTCGCATGTATCGCACTATATATAGTATATACGCTGTTTAATACAGGGAAATGTCTAAATTAAGATAATGGTTGGATTATCAAAATAAATCCCTACCTCACCAGAATATAATGAATATATCAAATTAGATATGTGATACCTATACCACCTTATGTATATATATATGATAAATCCTTAATTAAAAGAAAATGATAATTTTAATTTGCAAATTATATTTAAATTAAAATTAATAAATAATAATACAAATTAATTTAAAATTATAAGCTAAATAAATTAAACTAAATTAATAAGATAATATAAATTTTAATCATACCAAATCCAAATCCTACGTATTCAAATAAAATCCAAAAATCCATGAAAATCAAATGAGATTTGATTTCATGTAAAGTTCCACGTAACAAAAACAAAGACACGAAGATGGGAGGAAGGCAGTGGGCAGAGAAATAAAAGGAGGAAGGGAAATTTGGAGGAGGGGGAGGAGGAATTTACTGAGAAAGTCTTACAGACTGAGAGGAGGAGCATCAATTGTTCTTAGGTTTTTGGGCATGGGGATACCATATTGCATCAATTGAGACGCATTTTGGAACTCACTGAGTACCTAGGTCGTACCCAGTTTGGCTGTGAGGTTTTGGTCTTTTGGTGGAGCAGGAGCAAATCAGAAACATCTTCAACCACATAAACCCAGGTAGGTACCCAACATCAAACTGATAAATTCTGATATTATGAATACCGGTTAAATTCTTAAAACAGGTTTCATATCATGCTTAAGGTAAATACCTGAGTAAATTATTTAGAGCCTTACACATAGTTATTGGACCATGACTATGGCAATCATCCTTATGACATTCACAAAATTCATTAGTATAATTCTGTTCTTTGTAGCAACGCATGCCACTTGCAAAAAACATATCAGAAGACCAATTTGTGTGATTCCATTTTGACAATGCCATCAGAGAAGAATACAAATCTCACATAGAGCATTTAATAGGTAATAATATCCTTCTTATCCAATAAATCAATAAGCCAGATCAAAGGACAATTTGGATCGTTCCATCTTAACAATGCCATCATAGAAATGCAAATCCTGTAGAAAGGATAAAAGGCAATAATGTCATCATTATTTAAGAAATTGATGAAAAGCAAGCCAGCCTTTCGAAGTTAATAAGATGAATTTTACTGTATAACACTGGCATTGATTCATCTTAAACACTAAAAGAGGTTTTAAAAACCAAAGTGAAAACCTCCCCATGCTTAAAAGATCCATGCTTAAGATGGCTCTATACTAGTTTATTTTGTTAGGTCAGTGTTTTTTACTTTTCAAGTCACTTTCTTTAGATGTCAAGTTTTTCCCATTTAATATTATTAAGATTACACCAACAAAGAACTGACAAACCTTGCACTTTGGGCAGCACCAATCCCTTCCACCCCGGCCTGTTTTTTTAATTTTTTGGTCAGCCGTCTTTTCACTTGTAGTCCCTTTTTAGTTTACACTACCATTTCATTTTATTAGAATTTCACCAATGGACAGTTGACATCCCTTCCACACTGCCCACCAGAGCATCTCGCTTATCTTGGTGCAACAAAAAACTCGATGGAACCTTCAGCCATTTTGTACTCCATCAGAGAAATAGCATTGCTTCATTGTTGCTGCTGTATGGTTTATGCTACCTATGCAAACGAAATTCGATGGAATTTGGGGGTAACCTACTGCCATCCAATTAAAAGCTAGAACATTGTATGTTATCCAGTAAATACAACTACTTTCACCATCAAGATCAGGGGAATTTGATAAACTAACACTGTGTGGAAATGGAAGAATGTAACTTGAATGACCTTTACATATATGAAGATCAATTCTCCACTCAAGAACAATATCCTTTCTTTGACAAGGTCACCCTTGGAAGTAAAGCAGCTCTGCAATGTCCAGAACTGACCAGAAATGCGATAAATATATATTCCTCGTCACAGTTGACAGTTCTTTAGAAGTGAACCAAATCAGCTTACAGTTATCCTGCATAAAGCACAGCAACCGAGAAGTAGCACATTCTTGGCAATAAAATGCAGACACAATTAGAAATGCAGATTGCTGAAAAGGGTTAAAATTGCAACCTTTACAATTTTGAATTTTGGGTTCCTTGTGAGAAAATTTTAAAATGAACAAGTCAATGTCCATAACGATTACAGGGATGGTAATAAACCATCTCGGGATTTGGAGCCTGAAAATTAATGATATACAATTCAAAACCAAACCAAATTCCAGATGTGAATCTAAGCATTACCCAATTTGCTAATTCTAATACCCGAGAAGTTTGACTGAACTTAACAAGCCAGTGTGCACGCTAATTTTAGGGTTAAAAAAAACCTACTTGGAATTCAAGGCCTGAAAATCATGATACGAAACTCAAAACCTCCAAAACTTATTCCAAATGTGAATCTGAGCATTACCGAATTTCCTTAACAAGTAATTTGATTACCCAAATGAGAACAACTTTGTCTTAACATGACAAGTCGGTCTACATACTGATTGCAGGTTTGAAAACGAACAAACTTGTAATTAAGGGAGCTGAAAATAATGATAAACAACCCAAACCCTCCCAACCAAATTCGATATGTAAACCTTAGCGTTATTCAAATTGCCTTAACATGACAACTTGGTCTATATGCCAACTACAGATCTGAAAACAAACCAACTTGGAATATAGAGGCTTGTTGGAATTAATGGAGAAAGTTAAACTTAGATTACTGTTATGATGATGATAGGATTGAGACTCTAATCTTAGATCTCAGATCCTGTTATCTAGGGAGTGGTTAAAACCATTTTGTTAGTGTGAGAGCCTATATGTACTAGGTTCTCCTGATTGAATAATTATGTAGTATCGTGTAGTGTTTGGGCACTCTCCAGGTATCTCATTCAAAGAGTCATTTAATTAATAGAACATCGATTTTTTATCATGGTATTAGAGCTCCAGGGTTGTCGACCCTGTAAGCTGAGTGGAGAGCGTGACTAAGGCGAAATCATCGCAAGTGTTAGGTGCATAATCGTGCCAATCGCCGCGAAGACCTTCGCGAGTCCGCACTAGTAATTCGCGTCAACTGTTTTTTATGGTGAGAGCGCAACTGTTAGGGAGAACTGTTAACCTGAGATGAAGGTTGCGTGGTTTGGAAAGCTTGCTGCATGATAGGTAGAACAACAACAACATAAACAACAAAGAACCAAGGAATAAAAAAACAAAAAACGAAAAAAACTTACATGAATTCTTCTCTTTTAAAACAATCGCCCGAGTGTTTTAAAATAAAAAAATTCAAACTTTTAACAACAGCCCAAGATCCAGCCTATCATAATCTCAAGAAGGGCGAGAATAAGAATTCAAGCTTTCCATCACTGGGGAAGAAATGAGGTGAAGATACATCACTACCTCATTTCTTCCCCAGTGATAGAAAGCTTGAATTCTTATTGAGTCTCAATCCTATCCTTAAAACAACTAATTGTATATTTCTCCATTAATTCTAACACTCCTACTTAATAGAGAAAGGGTACTGAACAATAACATACGCCTGCTGGTCTCAGTCTTAGCTAGGCTTACAATGGTAAAAGACATGAAAAAACAGAGGCTAGATGTGCTAACCATCGTCCCAGTGTTGATGGGTTGTTGAGGGGCTTTCCAGCTTAGAGGTAAGCAATAGTGGTATGTGGTTGCAAAGGAGCTCGCAATTGTCCATAATTGTTCTAGAAAAAGGGACAAGTAGATACATACATAGGTTGAAGTTCGATATCAATGAGTTTCAAATCGGTGCATGGCACATTGTCGCTACATGCCAAATGGAGCATCGTATCCATGTAACTTCCTTTGATTTTCTCGTATGTTACATTTGAGATGGCCGTTGCCAATGTTCGATTCATGCACGCCCTTCTTTCACAGTAATATTGGTTGATATTTTTTTGGGGGGATTTTCTGCACTTTGAACTCCTTCAGAATCCTCTTACCGTTGAACATGCTGAAAGGTAAAGGTAAAAGTTTTTTTTTATTGAGGCAGTTGTTCATATTAGTGGATCTCGGGCTATTGTTAAAAGTTTGAATATTTTATTTTAAAACACTCCAGCGATTGTTTTAAAAGAGAAGAATTCATGTAAGTTTTTTTTTTTTAAAGGGGAAAGGGGTGATTACTCTTAATTAAAGAAGGGAGCATTTGGATAGCAACGATCAGGTATTGCTGCCAACAGATTTGTCCTGGAAATTTTATTGTTTTGAGTAACCTGGAAGGTGCAGGTTGTGGAGATCTGAAAACCAATTGGGAAAATTTTCTTCTAAATTATTATATGCCACAGAAAATGTGAAATTTTTTGTTGATTTGAACCCATCTTCAGAAATATGTGCATCAGAATTAGATATTGATAGCATTTCCAGCTTGTGAGAGGTCGTTTTGTTGCTCATCGCCAGAGCCGAGGGCACTAAGACCTGCGTGGCACAGAAGCCACAGCCGAGGGCACTAAGACCTGCGTGGCACAAAAGCCACAGTCTACAAGGTTCTACAGTTGAAGCGCTACCAAAGGGAGAAGCTTCCCGCCTGCGTGGTAACGAGGTTTTTGGAGCTCGAGGATCGTGTGGAGTCGAAAAGAAATCTTGAAGCGAGATAAGTTGGACTTTAACAACATGTCTATACTTTTAGATATTTTTTATTCTGATGATGATTTTCTCATGTGGGCATTTGCAAGCATCAGCATGGGCACTATGTTCGAGTCAGAAGAAATTTCAGAAAAACAATGTGGTTCTGTTGATGGCCACGAGAATCAAGAGGCACAGTCTGTTGTGCAAGATTCACGAGTTGATCTTCAAGAAGGGTGTAAAGAGGAACAAAGTGTTGAAGATCAATGGGACGAGCCACATGAAGTTGATTGCAAAGACATGGCAGAAGAAGACAAAGCTGGAGAGAATTTAAATTGTTATGATCTCATTAATATTTCTGTGTGTGCAGAGGTTACATCAGTGAATGATGAAGACATCATAGCTGACTTTCAGATGGTTGACACTAGAAATAGTGAGAGGGAAAATTCTCCTATCCAGCCTGTCATAATCTTGAGAAGGGCGAGAATAAGAAAGCTTTCCATCACTGGGGAAGACATGAGGTGAAGATACATCACTACCTCATGGCGAGGAAAGAAAGGATGAAGCCTCGACTCAAGATGAACAAGTATGGGCTCTGCTACAAGAAGACAAAAATGAAAACCTTTGTTACCAAGTTGTTTCATGTTTTAATTGCAAGCCTAGCTGAGACTAAGACCAGCAGGCGTGTGTTATTGTTCAGTATCCTTTCTCCATTAAGCGGGAGTGTTGGAATTAATGGAGAAAGCTAAACTTAGATTACTATTATGATGATGATAGGATTGAGACTCTAATCTTAGATCACAAATCCTATTATCTAGTGAGTGGTTGAAACCATCCTGTTAATGTGAAAGCCTATTACGTGCTAGGTTCTCTTGATTCAATAATTATGTAGTATTGTGTGTTGTGCTTGGGCACTCTCCAGGTATCTCACCTGGAGAGCCATTTAATTAATAGAACATCGATTTTTATCCAGGTTGTCAATGATGATTGAAAATTGGAGAGATGTAAATCTGAGCATTACCCAATTTTCCTTGACAAGTAATTTGATTACGAATTAAGAACTTGGTCTGAACGTAACAAGTCAGTCTAGATACCGATTACAGGGTTGAAAACAAACCACTTGGAATTCGAAGCTGAAAAAAGCGATAGAAAACCAAAACAAATTCCAAGTATAAATCTGAACATTACCCAATTTGCCTTCACAAATAATTAGATTACCCAAGTAAGAACATTATCTGGACGTAACAAGCCAGTTCACATGGCGATTGGAGGGTTGAAAACAATCCAACTTGGAATTCGGGGACCGAAAATAATGACAGAAAATCCAAAACTTCAACCAAATTCGAGATTTAAATCTAAGCATTACACTGTTGGCCTTAACAAGTACTACGAATACCCAAGTAAGAACTTTATCTGAATTTAACAAGACAGCGTCAATACCAATAGCAAGGTTGAAAACAAAAACCAACTTGGAATTCGAGGACTGACAATAATGATCAAAAACCCAAAACCTCCAAACCAAATTTCAAATGTAGAACTACAACATACCTAATTTGTTTTTCCCTCATCGGTTTCCTGAAATTGTCTTAGAATAGACCATAGCCTTGATTCCATCAGGATCTGCGGTGAATCCCAGAGGCCGATAAAACCCCAACACGTGGGGTTCAGCATAAAGAGCAATATTCGTAATACCCTTATCCAGCAAACTGCTCATCAAACGCTCCATAACAGCCTTACCCAATCCAATCCCTTGCAAGGCGGGATCCACCACAACATCCCATATGATTGCATTGAACACATCGTCCCCTGTAGCCCTTGCAAATGCAACAACCTTGCCGGATTTCTTCTCTTCCACCCACAGCAGGGATGGGGTGTTATGCAGAGCGCGTTTGAGCCTTTCCTTCTGCCTGCGAGGAAACCCCACTTTGACAAACAGGGCATTCAATTCATCCAAATCCAAGTTGTCCAAGAAGTAATGAAGCTCGAATCCGCGAGAGCTGAGCTGGGAATCCGAAATGGAAAACTTGCCGGACTCTGTTATCCAAATTCCCCTGTCTTTCTCTTCTCTTTCTTCAGCTATTATGGGTTCTGACGCTCCCCTGCAAGCCAATCGCCTATTTAATCCACTTCTTCGGCGTCTGTAAGGAGTTCTCAGAGTGGAAAATGTGCATGAAGTATTGGTTTTTTGGGGTTCGAAAGAGCTGAAGCAATTCAATTGATGAACATGGGCAAAGGGTATCGATATCGTCATCGTCGATGTTGTCGGAATGTAATTGAAATGATGAAAATGAGCAGAGGTGATCGATGCCATTGCTCTCGGTCTTCATCTTTTCGCCGGCGCCATTCACAGTCGCGTTAGAATGAAAGGGATCCTCGACTGCTGAGTCTCTTTCTTATCCATTCCCCAGACCACAAACAGATTTACATCCAAACATGTTGGATACAGGTTCATTTGCATTTTACCTGGATGGCATATAAAGGCGATGTGCGTTGCATAGTAGTTCTCTCCATTGGATAAGGCGGACGAACCTGTGTTGTTTTAATATTCTAAAAATTCTTACATCTTCGAGATTCTAGTATTATTTGTCCAGAAGTGGGTACACGCAACATATATGCGCTGTGTTATTGATTATAATAAGGGCATTTAATATTGATTGTTATTTTGCATATACAAAAGTGGACGCAAGCTATCATTTGGATTGGATTGTGATTACATGTGGCGTGTATTGCATTTGCATTGTTGATTATTACGTGCACAGTGAATAGACGTGAGTGTGTTGCGTTGTTGAATGGCTATCATTAGTTTGTGGATGACCGCCTTCTTGCTTTGGAACTTGGGGCAGTTCAATTACTGAGTTGTTAGTTTGTATGTTATTTTTTGGATAGTGATTATCATTTTGTTTTTCTTATTGTGAGTTGGAAAAATTTAAATGGTGATAAATTTAGATTTTTATATAAAATGTAATAAAAAAATCATGCCTTAACCATAACTATATTTCTGTTTATTTTTTAATTTTTATTTTGGAAAAAAAATTAATAATTAAAATAAAGAAAAGATGATTGCGTTTGAGAGGTTTATTTTATTAATTTTAGTAGCTATAATACGGAGAAGTGATAAAAATATTTCACTTACTATCAATCTAATATGGAGAAGTGGTAAAAATATTTCACTCACTCTCAATCATAAGTAAAATATTTCACGTCAAATATAATTAAAAAACAAAAGTATTTAGTTTGTTTAATTAAAAGTATTATGAAACATAACAATCTCACTCTCAATGCCCATACTAAAAAGAAGTGGTAAAAATATTTCACTCACTCTCAACCATAAATAAAATATTTATAATAAAAATACAAAAATGAATATACAATTAATTAAAAATATCATAAAACATCAATAATTTCACTCTCAATGCCCATACTAAGAAGTAGTAAAACTAGTTCATTGTCACTCTCAACCATAAATAAAATATTTAGATGTCCTTCTCACTATTTTATATTCAAGTAAATTTAGATGTCCTTCTCACTATTTTATATTCAAGTAAATTTAGATGTCATTCTCATTATTTTATATTAGTTTGGGAGGCTGAGCTCCTGTGATACAAGGCTTTATGCCCAGGGAGCAGAGACGAGAGATGTTAAAGGGACAAAATTCCCCTTTGTTCCTACCACTTCTGACTTTTTGAAAACATGAGTAAGTAAAAATTCTAACACACTGAAACAACAAAAGGCAAAAATTTGCAATACATGCTTAGTCTATATTTATATGGCTAATCTGACGAGCTATAGAGTCTTCAGGCTTGTTGTTTAGTTCTGCATTCCTAAGGCTTGAAGAGCTAGTACTGGGAACATTCCTTTTCTCCATCATGAACTTCAGTATATCAATTGACTCCTATGCATGGTTGCATATGTTAGAAAGGTCATTAAACTGCCGGTGATTCGAGCATGAGAGTCGATTTTAGCATCCAATAGCTTCTGGTGTGCCCGAATTTGCTCCAACTCTGCCTGCAGGTCAGCATAGTGGAGACAGTTCTTGTTTCTTGCCATTGCTGGAGGACGAGATGCGCTCTTGCTGTTCTAGTAGCAAAAATTTTGAGTTCCCGCTGGATGAAGGAAGCACTGAAATGCTACTGGGACGCCCTTGAATGAGGTGCACGAAGAAGGAGAGTAGAGCGATGAGGGATAAGCATGCGGGAACAAGGAGAACAGGGGAATGAGGGATAGGCACGCAGGGATGCAAAGGCAAACAGAGAGCAAGAGGGGTGCGGTGAAGGAGGAGGAGAGAACGTATTGGAAGGGGGAGGGGTCTGACAAAGGAATGTGGGAGGTATGGGAGGAGGTCACGGGGTAAAGAAGAGAGCACGGAGATGGCAGAGAGTGGACCATGGGGGAGGAGAGGACAGATCAGGAAAGGAGTGTGAGCAGCAAGGCCGAAGGTAGAGAGGATCGATCTCCAGATTTTGGCACAAAAGTCATGATGTCGTCTGACTTCGAGGAGGAAAGATGCAGTGATTGGAAACTGCATTCTCTTGGGGATTTTGTGACTGCATAAGACAGAGAGGATCATTCTCCAGATTTTGGGACAGAGGTCATGATGTCGTTTGACTTCGAGAAGGATTGTGGCAGTGATTGGAATCTGCATTCTCTTGGGGATATTGCTTGTATCTAAGTCTGACAAAATATGGTGGGTCAGTCTGTGCATCAGGCTGAAACAGATCATGGGAGATATTGGTGGATTTCAATGGAGTTGCACGAGAGGTTGCCTGTGGGTCTGCTACAGGCTCTATTGGCACAAATGACAGCGTCTTTATTGAGGGATCGAAGGACATGGAAGAATAGGAGGTCTACTATTTGTTGAGCGACTTCTTGACACCGGTTGATGGTTTGTTGAAGTAGAAAATTGGTAGCTTTTCAATTGTGTACCATCAAGCTAATGATGGCAGCTAAGTCACCAAGGACCATTGCTAAGTTTATGCCAAGCTTTCGAAGTTGAACAAGCCCTTGATAGAGGGTTAGTGCTTCAGTCCTGTTGTTGGAGAGGGGGCCTAGTCCCCATTCATAAGATAATTGAATTTCTCCATTGGCATTGTAGATGATTCCACCAGCCCCTGTTGTTCCAAGATTAGATTTGGAAGCCCCATCAAAGAAGAGATAATGTACATTACTATTCCTGAGCCAAGTAGAGAACTCCCCATCTTTCAATCTGAGCTTCCAACTATAATTAGAATTGTTGAGCTGACTGTTGATATAACTCCCCTTTTGCCAGCTATTACTATTATCCAGTAGATAGGCTATGAAGTTCCTCTCTTCAACACAAAGTTTAGTTATATCTATTTCCTTTTGCCTTTTAACTGAGATGGTTTCCAAAGTAAGGCTTCTTGCCTTGTTACACAATTCCCTGACAATGGTGGCTTTGTTTTTGAAGACCATACGATTTCTTGCCAACCATATTTTCCACAGCAGAGAATAGGGGAGGGCATCCCATACTCTTTTGGCTATATTATGCTTCTTTTTTTGCCATGGGTAATTCTTCTTCCAAAGATGCAAGACTTCTGCAATGGAGCTGTGGGGATTCCAGGGAAGTTGGGTACTGGGGGAGATTTCTCTCCAACAGGCGGTGGCAAAGAGGCAATCTATGAAGAGATGATGGATGGTTTCCTCAGCAGCTTGGCAGTTTGGACAACGAGAAGGACCAATTATGCCACGTTTTTGCAGATTATCGGAGGTGAGGATTTTCCCTTTTAAAAGGGTTCAGATAAAGAATTTTATTTTTGGAATGGCCTCAAACTTCTAGACAATTTTCCAATGGGACCAAATGGGCATGGGATATTCGATGCTACAAAGAGACTGATGGGCCACTTGGACTGTGTAACTGGAGCCTGAGGGATCCCAACGGAAGCCATCAATACCATTTTTTATGATCGGGGCTATGCTATGTAAGTGGGTTTGAAGATTGGCAAAACTCACTCTGAGCTCTGTGGGTATGGCTGGAAAATTCCATCCTGTCTAGATCTGGGATTGGGTATCCCATTAAGAGATCTGATCCAAGTAGTGAATCCCTATGCTGTCAAAAAAGGGGAGGATTTGGTCTGTTCCAGGTTGACTACTGATGGGCTGCTGCCCATAATTTTATCTGCTCCAATTTTGATGCTAGTGCCGCCCTTGGGAACTTTAGAAATGTTTTGGGCAAGGAAGGGGATAACCTTCTTGCATAACCTCCAGATTTTGGAGCTAATTCTATTAGGGATGTCACGATCCAAGAGGTGCTACCTTGGGAAGTTAAGGTATTTGCCTTCCAAAACGCTTTTCCACCAAGCTGAGTGTCCACTAATAAAACGCCAAACAAGCTTGCCTCCAAAAGCCAAATTTAGGAGCTTGGGAGATCTGACTCCTAGACCTCCATGAGCCTGGGTTTGAATGACCTGCTTCCAGTTTAGTAGATTGAATTTCTTCTTTTCATTTTTCCCCCTTGCCAAAGGAAATGATGGAGGATGGCTTCCATTTTATGGTGAAAGATGGCTGGAGCTTGCAATAGTGTGAATTGATATAGGGGTAAAGAAGAAAGATCTGCTTTTAGAAGAATTAGGCGGCCTGCTGGATTGAGCCAAGTGGAGCCCCATTGCTGCACTTTCCTTTTCATCTTGTCTATGATGGTGTCCCAAACTTCAGCTTTCAAAGGACCAATACTTACTGCCATACCCAGATAAGTAAAGTGCTACCAATCTAATTTACAAGGAACCCCAAAGCTGTTGGCGATGTTAAGAAGGACTCGAGTAGAAGTATTCCAACCATAGATGCAACTCTTGAGTTGATTTACCATTCCTCCTGAGTAGATCATGTATTTATCTAAGAGGTCTTTGAAGCGACGAGCAATTATACTGGAGGCTCCTCCAATTAACAAGGTGTCGTCAACAAATTGAGAATGGTTTAGTTTTTTACCCCATTCCCATATTTAATACCTGTGATAAGCCCGACCCACCAATTATGATCCAAAGCTTTACTAAACGATTCAGCCATCAATATGAACAAATAAGGAGATAGGGGACAACCTTGTCTTAAACCTCGAAAAGATTGGAAGGAAGGCCCTGGTCTGCCATTAACAAGAGGAGAGATCCAAGGACCTGAAATGCAAGCTTTGATAAGGTCGAGGAAGGGGCTAGCAAACCCCATTTTCTTTAGGACAACAATAAGAAATGAATGTCTTACTCTATCAAAAGCATTGGCTAGATCCAATTTAAGAATGAAACCTTTCTCCTTTCTAGATTGACTAGAATGGATAGCTTCTTGGACAAGGAGGATTGAGTCGAAAATTTGCCTATTGGCTCTATAAGCCTCCTTGATTTTCAGAGATGAGCGAGGGGAGAAGGGGTTTGAGGCGAGAAGCAAGGATTTTGGTTAGAATTTTATAAGATGAGTTGCAAAGAGAAATGGGTCGAAATCGAGAAAACAAAGTAGGTCGATTCTCTTTGGGAAGAAGGGCAAGGTGGGTGGCATTGGTGAAACCTCCAATTTTACCCTTGCGTTGCACCCATTTTAGCACTTTGACTAGATCTTTTTTTATTTTCTTCTAGTAAGTTCGATAAAAGAAGATGGGGAAACTATCTGGGCTAGGAGCTTTATCTGGTTGGAGAGTCCAAATGACTTTTTTAATTTCCTCTTCTTCAATCTCCATGAGCAAACTATCGTTTATTTCCTTACCAATCTCAGTGGGGAGGTGCTACAACAGATCTGTGTAATCTTCTTCCTCTTTCCTTTCTGTAAGAAGTGCATTGTAATAATCTGAGGTTGCCTTTCTGATAGCATCCTGGGTAGTCTAAAGATTACCTTCTACATCTATAATGGTTGTAACATTATTCCTGATTTTCCTGATAGTGGCCTGCTTATGAAAGAATGCAGTATTTTTGTCTCCTCCTTGCAACCATAACTGTCTTGATTTTATTCTCCATTTTTGCTCCTCTTCTCTGCTGGTACGATATAGCTGGAAGTAAAGATTGCCTTCCAAATCTTTATATTCCTGGGTGAGCCCTTGCTCCTCTATTATGTTATGGATTCTTTCCAATTTTTCTTTTACCTCTATTTTTTCCCTCTCAGGTTCTGTATAGCTGCTTTTCGCCCATTTTTTTAAGGAAAATTTGGTCCTTTTTAGCTTGTTCTCACATATATATCTTGGCAATCCTTCAACGTGTTGTCTCCAAGTGTTTTTAACGATCTCTTGGACAGCGGGAATGTTGTTCCATAGATGGCTATACCTAAAAGGAATGGGTCCTAAGGGACAATGGGCTTCGAGAACGAGAGTTGTGGGGTAATGATCAAAAGCAGAGTAGGGAAAAATGGTGGCATAAGCAGCAGAGTAGGAAGATAGGAGCGATATGTTCACCATAATTATGTCAAGTCTTTCCATAATATTGCCTTTGCCCAATCTGTGATTGTTCCACGTAAGCCTGCGATTTTTTGGGACCACATCAACAAGATCGTGGTCCTTCATAATAGCGTCCAACTGAATTCTGCAGGGATCAAAAGAGAAGCAGCCTCCTCTTTTCTCATTGGAGTGGAGTATAAGATTGAGGTCTCCACCAAGTATAATAGTATTCCTTTCTTCTTCATCAATATTTTCTTTGAGGGTCGCCCAGCACTGCTCTTTGTCTCTATAATAGTTTGGAGCATAGATGTTATAGATAACTATCATTTGACTATCCGTTGTGCTTTCTAGAACATATTTTATCCAGTATTGGTTGATTGTATCTGTTTTGCAATACCAAATATTGTGATTCCAGAGTGTTGCAATTCCCCGAGAGGCTCCTCTTGATTCAATAATGCATCCATTATACTGCTTTAGTTGACCAATGACTTCTTTCATTTCTTGATGCCCTTGTTTTGTTTCTTGTAACAGCAATATTCCTGGTTTCTCGTTTTTTATAATATCTTTTAGAGCAACTATTTTGGAGGGGTGCCCTAGTCCCCTTCTATTCCAAGATAGGACTTTCATCATTGAGTATGTAGATTACAGAGAGTTGCTCGCCCTCCCTGGTCATTGTGCACTGCTTCTTTGCTAGTCTACCCCAAAATGTAGGTTTCTGTGGGGTTCTGCGTTCCCATGGCAATATCTTTTTGAGCGTTTTCATCTCTATGTTGTTTTGTTGTCTTCCTTTCTGGCCTTGGTTTCTTTTGAGTGTCCAAAGCTATACCATGCTCTTTAGAAGAATTCCTGGTGATTCTGGAAGAGGGAGGATCCTAGGAAAGAGGGGGAGAAATGAGAGAAGCGGGGGTGAGATTGGTGGTGTCCTCTTGGGTCATGGAGGGAGGGATGTCATCCGGGTGGGAAATGGCAAAAAAAGGATTGGTTGAAGAAGGGGGGCAGGGGGAGGATGGTCAAGGGAGGGGGGGTGGAGTTAGGCAAGGATGAAGATTTAGGAGAGGATGAGGATGATGGGATGGTTGCATTAGATTTGGGAGGGGGAGCTTCTGGGATCGCCTTAGGGAAGGAGTCAGTCTTCTTTTTCTTAACTGTTTCCCATTTCTCATCCTGTGAGCTATTTTCAACATCCACCAATTTAGAACAGCGATTAGCAAAGTGACTATATTCGTGACTTACCTTGCATTTAAACGGGATCTGCTCATAGTCCAGTTGCTGAATGTGCGTCTAGTCATCCACTTTGAGTTTGATAGCCTCTGGTAGACCCTTGTCGAGATCAACTTCAACACATATGTGGGCACAGGCTTGCATGTTGTCTTTTGGTTCACTTCGATCAATATATTTTCCAACAGCGTTCCCTATGGCTCGAACCGATTCATCTCCCCAACAATGAAGAGGAAGGTGGGGGAGCCGAACCCACATAGGGACTGCACTAGGGATATCCAACTCTGGATCGAAATCCAGAGTCCATTTGTTGATGTATAACCCTCTGGAGTCCATGAAATAAGGCTCGTTCCTTAAGATTAGGTCCTTGTCGTCTCTTGAATCAAAGTGGAAGGTAAAGTACCCTCTCCCATAGAAGCAGATGGCGATTTTACCTTGGATTTTATCAGACCAATTTCTTTCAAACCATCTTTGCACTGTCTTCGGTGAAGGCCAAAGACTAGTGAACTGTCCAATGAGACCTTTCTCTGCTAATGAGAGAGTTGCCATGCGGGGAAGCACTAGTGGAAGAATTACCTCTTGTAGAACATCTAACTCCTTCACAAATTTAGAGATTGTTGGACGAGGACGTTGCGGGGTAGGGATTTAACAAGATCAGAGAAAGCCTGCTGGGCAATGACCACCTCCGGGACTGCTTCCGGAGGGGACATGGCTTATGGCTCGAGCTCAGCTGTGTGTGACCTGGTTCACCGTTCAGCTGCGCGTGACCTAGATCGTTAATTGTCTCGATAGTTTTCCTATATATTACTGGACAAAGAATACATCAAATGTATTATTTTGAAATTGTTGTTTGAAATTAACTTGGGACTGTTATTATATTGGCAGCGATAATGCGTTATTATATTGGCAGCGATATTATATTCAGTGAATATTCATTGCATTGCAACGTCCATTACGGATTTTAAGGTTTCATGCCTTAATTTAGCCTATGATAGAGCATATTATAGTCCTTACAGTAAACAAGTGCTGCATCTTACAGTGCGTACAGTGATGACAGTGCGTTCAGTTAGTGGTATACAGTGGCATTGATACAGAGATGTATGGCTTGGTATTTTATCACATATACGATGGTGGTTATATTCAATGTTTTATATGGTGCTTAAAGTATATTTGATGTTATTGTTGCAATGCTCGTTGATATATAAGGTTGTATTAATATATCATCCAATTATAATAATATATATTAGAATGAATGTCATATTAGTGTTTCCTATCAGTTGTTGTAAAATGGATAGTTGGCTTTCAAATGATTTATGGTGCACATCAATAATGCATAGCGTACAAAAAGATCCATTATGCTCTTTAATCTAAATCTTCAAATCATATGATATGCATTTGCATGTATATGCAACCATTTATGTCTATATAGGCTTAATTTTGACGTGCATACCAATGAGAGAGAACACAAAGCATTTGAGGTCCTGAACAAGATAATACCAATGAGAGAGAACACAAAGCATTTGAGGTCCTGAACAAGATAATAGAAAATTTGAAGGCCTTCAAGATCCTTGCTACATTTCTCATGGACAAGAGATCCTATTTTGGAAATAGTAAAGAAAATATGCTCATTCCCCATAATTGTTTCCAACTCTTGATGCCCAACCCTCTCCAGCTCAGGCCAGTTGTTATCATCCTCTTTCATTGTCTCACTTTCGGCAATGATTTGTTGGCATTCCCCAAGAACAGTCTGAGTAACGAAAATCCTCTTTGAATCATTGTGTCGATCTTGTAGTTCGAATTTTTTCTTTGCATAACAGAGCTTGCAGTCGGGATGGAATTCGAACTCGAGAAACTCCTAGTTGAATTTTCCCTTATGACCCACGTAGTACCTAACGTAAAACTCTCTTAGATTGTTTGGCATTGTCGAAATTTGGTTATTCATCAAGATTTGGTGAGCAATAATGTGTATTGTATTGAATTGATCGACATTGGTAAGGGTATTAGTGGCTAGCTTCAATTAGCTTCAATATATTTGCCAATGGTTGCATTCATATTGTGCCAACTTCAGTACTTTTTCTAACGTGCATATTCACTACAACATTGGTATATATATATATATATATATATATTAGCCCGATTCACGTAATGGTGTGTTGGCATATCATGGTGGATTATTATAGTGTGTTGTGTTATACATTGATATTGATTGCATTAATGTTTGATATGATGTATTAATATGGTATTACAGTGCCTCCAGCGTCAGTGGGGTCTCCAATGTTAAGTTGGTATTACAATCGCATTGGGAAACAACATTGAGTTGGTATTACAATGGCATTGGGAAACAACCTTGAGTTAGTATTACAATGGCTTCCATCTTCATGCTCTCATTGTAGGAATGAACAACGTTAAGTTGGTATGATAATGTTGAGTTTGAATGAGATGGAATGACAATTGCATGAATTACAACGTTGGTAGTAGCTTTGTGGCAGTATGGGTGTCAATGTATATTGCCTCAACGTAGGGTTAATGTTAATGTTACAACAGATTAATATTGCCTCAACATTAATATTTCCTCAATGTATTTTCAACGTACATGTGATATCCCCAATTTTGATTTTTTTTTTATTTAACGGGATTAACTAAGTTTATTGGGGAAGTTCTAAGCATAGCATAATTTTGTAATATGAGCATTGGAGACATTTTTGGTACATGGGACTCAGGAGAAATCGAAAACCTCAATATTAGTGGAATATGGGGGCCACCCCTCATGGAATACACAACCCTTGGAGGAAGAATCGATTTTGTGGAGAGGAGTTTGAAATATTTGGATGAGGGACCCACAAGGAAAGGTAAGGCAACAATTATAAATAGAGGGTTGAAGGCAGCATTGGGCACCTTTTGATAATTTGACATTCACACATTGTTGCTCTAGCTATTCAATTGAGTCACAGGTGTTGTTTAGCACTAGAGGTTTCCAAGGGGAAATCTCACCCTCTTCTTCAGTGACCAAGAGTGCCACCCTAGGAAGGTATTGTCGTGACTTTGTAAAGACTTGGGGGACTAGTCTCAGGTGGTACGACTTGCCTTAGCTTCAGCCTAGATGCAGAAGAAGACCACACAGTTCTTGGGTGAAGTGGGGTACTAAAATTAGAGGCTACACCATTACTGGGCAATTCCTTGTCCAAATTGCAGGTGAGGGAAGATAATTTACAGGAGTTGAGAGTGCCCTTCTTAACAAGACAGATTTCTTTGATTGGGCTTGCGTAGACTTGTCCCAGGACTGCACAGTCATTGGTGGAGCTGATTGTGGGGAGGCTTGAGAGAAGGATTTAGGAGTTGAGCTGCTGGGATTTCATTTGGAGGGCCATTGGAGGAGGATTGTTGTAGTTTGGAGAGAAGAGATTGATAGGAGCAGCCACAGTAATAGAATTCGAATTTGGTGGAGAGCCAAGCTATGAAGGTTCAAATTTTGAAGGTTGGAACCAAGGGAAACCCTTCCTGGGTTTTTAACAAGGATCTCATATTTAAAATTGCATAATTTTCTAGGTAGATTTGATAGGTAAAACATGGGTCCCAAATCAGCCGACAATAAGAGGAGCTAGGGGAAATTTGGGCCGAAATTTCAAGGTCAACATTTGGCCAATTCCTTCGTGGGTTTTTGGTGGAGCGCTCGAGTTTAATTTCCCATAATTTTGTGAGCACCGGAGGAGGTCCTAGCAGCAATCCTTCACAACTAGTAGCATATTTCTTGGCAGTTTCAGCACAGAGCCAGGAGAGAACCGCATCAAATTTGGGAGGGACTTCTTATTGTTCATTTGGGCTTAGCTAGCTTGCCTTGAGAAAGCCCAAGTGCACTCTTTCCAGCACCTCATTGTATTGTCTTCATGTTAGGGTCCAACCCTAACCCCCTTATTTATGTAAAAGGGTCATGTCTTATTCTATAATCGAGCACTGCTCTATTGGAGGTTGCCCCCTCGAAGAGGCAAGTGAACATTGCTTTCATCTCTGAATAATAAAATACATGTTGTTATTTCTCATTTTGTTCTGTGCTTTGGGTTGTATTTCTTCGCATATTTGGTATCCTGGCATCTTCTCACAGGTAAAGAGCATAACAAGTGGTATCAGAGCACTTTCTAGGGCTGGTGGTATCTCCATTTGTAGCAAAAAAAAAAAAATTTGGCTAGAGACATGTTCCGACGTCTTTAAACCGCGGGATCTATCGTTGAGCGCATAAACTTGCGGATTGGGGAGGCATGCACGCAGGAAATACAAGAGGTGGTCACGCTTGTTGGACTCCCTTGTAACCCCTGTGGGTATCCCTTCGAGTAGTAGCGGATTATACAGAACCACACACGAACTGTCTTCCACATACCCTCTGGGTATATCGGAAGCCTCCTAGGCTCACCTGAAACCTTGTCGTAGATAAACCATCGACCGTCTTGCTGCTATAATACACCAAGAACAACACTCAGGGAGATTACTCACGCATATGATAGGGTAGTCGGGTAGTACGGCTAAGGGTACGGTTGATCCTCCTTAGTGCCCTAAAAGATTGGGTCGAGTACTACTGTTGGACCCTTATGTATATTCTGATCTATAGCGCCTAACACTCCTTGAGACCATAGTTCCCTTGTCTCTCTAAAGATCGCCCATCATCTTCTTTGCCAAATCAGATCTAGCATATTGGGTTCTACT
The DNA here is from genome assembly GCA_000404065.3 of Pinus taeda. Lineage (NCBI taxonomy): Eukaryota > Viridiplantae > Streptophyta > Pinopsida > Pinales > Pinaceae > Pinus > Pinus taeda. The sequence goes on from APFE030471692.1 coordinate 41,168, forward strand.
TCGCCGCAACAATCAGATCCACCAAAATACCATTCAGATCTGGCAGCATCATTCCTACTCACACTCTGCAGTTGAGGGTTTCGCAGACAAATCTGACCATTGGTGCAGGGAGGCTTGTGGCTCCTATACCTTGGGGTGATTCTCGCAGGACATTGGGCAGGATTAACTTTTCTGGGAATTGGCTACTGCAGTATTGATAAGTGGGGAGTAAAACTCCTTTTGGAGTGAAAAAATAATAAATAATAATTAATTAATTAAAAATAAAAAAATAAAAAATAAATAAATTGAAGCCCTCCCGGGACACTTGTACGAGACTTAGCCCATCAAAATCAGGATGATGGGCTGAGCGAGGTGGTACCATTCATTTGTCAGCTCAACTTTCGAGCGGTCCCAAATTTTTTCACAGTGACGACTAGATCTATGTATGGTAGAAACCAGAGCTCAAGCTATGGCCAATGAGAAGATGGAATCCCTTGAAAATAGGTTGGATGAATTAACGAGGATGATCCAGACATTGAACGAAACATTCACAAAGGGCAAGTCGGTGGCACAATCAGAGGTATATGCTTTTAATGAAGACCATGAAGGAGAATCTAGTTCACTTCCAAGGAAACCACCAACATTCCCACCCTCGACCACCCAAGCTGGACATGTACAAATTTGATGGCTCTAATCCAGCAATATGGCTATCACAAATGGACCAATATTTCACGTTGAATCACATCAGAGATGATGAGACTAAGCTACGTGTGGGAGGCCTTTACTTGGACCAAGAAAGATGGCAATGGTGGCAGTGGCATCAAAAATGCTATGCAAGACCAATTACTTGGCAAACGTTCTCAAAACCCCTTTATGAATGCTTTGAATGAGAATCCAATTTTTTGGGTCGTCTTACTAAGCTCAGACAGACATGCACAATACACGACTATATTACAACCTTTGAGAAATTAGCCTTCCCACATGGTTGACAACTCACACAACGGCTCACGAAGTGGAACGCACATTAGCAACCCAATCGCCTCGTCCAAATTTCATAGCCAAGGGATGCTCCACCGAGGCACCAAGCACTACCCAAACACTTAAGGTTCAAAAGGTGTCACCAGCAAAAATGGCGTAAAGGAGAAAGCAAGGATTGTGTTACTACTATGATGAAAAATACTCCCCGGGGCATAAATGCAAGGAACCCAAATTCTTTCAAATTGATGCTACGGATCACAGTTTATCTGAGGAAGCCCCATCCTTTGAGGGACCAGAGGAAGAAGATGAGGACAACCAGCAGGACAATGAGCTCCCAACTACACTAGAAGAACCATTTACCTCGCTCCATGCTTTGGCAAGAATTTCTTCTCCCCAAACCCTCAAAATCAGAGGTTTTATTGAACATCGCCCTGTAGTAGTCTTGATTGATAGTGGCAGCATGCATAACTTTATCCATCAGAGGGTCGCAGAAGTTATGCATTGTTTTGTCAGAGCAGTCTCTAATTTCCAGGTACAAATTGCTGATTGGGGGACAATGAAATGTGATGGCCGTTGTGAAAATATCAAACTTCATATGGGAGATTACCACCTTAAGACCCACATGTTTGCCATCAACATGGGTGGGTGTGACATTGTCTTGGGTGTTGAATGGCTCCGGACACTAGGCCCAATCACAATGGATTTCTAGGAGTTATATATGAGCTTTAACCAGAATGACCACACGCATACCCTTCAGGGACTCCAAACAGGTACTGTTTCTATAATCAACTCGCATCAGATGGAAAAGTTGTTAAAAAAGGGCCACCATGGAGTTATTGCCCAATTTAATGCCATTCAGGCCTTCGAGCCCCCTACTCTTCATATTCATGCTGAGATGCAATAGGTCTTAAACAACCCATCTGTAGGTCTTTGACAAACCTCATGAGTTTCCACCATCGAGAGGGGAACATGATCATAGCATTACTTTGGTCCCAGGGGCACAACCATCGAATGTGCGCCCATATATATACCCCTTCACCCAAAATAATGAAATCGAAAAAATCATCAAGGAACTCATGGAAGCCAGTGTCATTCGTCCTCGCATTAGTCCTTATTCATCGCCTGTGGTCATGGTGCTCAAAAAATATGGGGAATGGCATATGTGTCCAGACTTCAAGGCACTCAACAAGCTGACGGTCAAAGATAAATTCCCCATCCCAGTTGTTGATGATTTGCTGGATGCACTGAATGGGGCTTAATTCTTTACTAAGCTAGACCTTCGCTTAGGCTATCACCAAATTCACATGAAATAAGTAGACATTCTGAAGACTGCTTTCCGAACGCATGAAGGCCATTATGAATTCCTAGTCATGCCATTTGGTCTCTGTAATGCCCCATCCACTTTTCAGAGCTTCATGAATCACCTGCTCAAACCATATCTCATAAAATTTGTCCTTGTTTTCTTTGATGACATTCTCATCTACAGGCTCACCTAGGAAAAACATCTTCAGCATGTAGACCTGCTCTTGCAACTGCTCGGGAAGCATAAATTATTTGTCAAATTGTCCAAGTGCTCTTTTGGCATGAAAGAAGTCTAGTATTTGGGCCATATTGTGGGGTGTCAAGGTGTCAAGGTGGATCCCAAAAAGATCCAGGCAATGCAGGATTGGCCCCAACTAAAGACCTTGAAGAGTTTGAGAGGATTCTTGGGTCTCACCGGCTACTATCACAAATTTGTCTGCAATTATGGTCGCATGGATAAACCCCTCACTCACCTTCTCAAGAAAAATTCATTCCTCTGGAATGATGAAGCACAACAGGCGTTTATAGCTCTCAAACATGCCATGTGTTCCACTCTCGTATTGGCACTACCTGACTTCACCAAATCTTTTGTGATTGAATGTGATGCTTCAAGTATGGGTGTTGGGGTTGTCTTAATGTAGGGAGGTCGACCCTTGGCCTTCACTAGCCAACAACTAAGTGGGAAACATCTGGGATAATCTACCTATGAGAAGGAAATGATGGCCATCTTACATGTAGTGGATACCTAGCAACCATACTTATTGGTGCGGCAGTTCCAAATCCGCACAGACCATCAAAGCCTTAAATATTTTTTGGAGCAACGCCTATCCTCACCACAACAAAATAAATGGCTAGCCAAAATGTTGGGATATGATTATGAGATAATTTACAAGAAAGGGCGCGAAAATATCGTAGCAGATGCTTTATCATGCCAATTTGAGGAGGGTAGCACCCTGCTAACAATCTCTCTTCCCATTCTAGAGTGGATTGAAGAAGCTCGCAAGGAATGGTTTTCACATCCTTCGCTCTCCCAACTAATTCATAACTTGAAAGCAGCTCCAAATTCCACAGAGGGCTACTCTTGGAAGGATGAGATTCGTCGCTACAAGGACAAAGTAGTGATATCACCGACATTCACCCTTAAAAGGCGCATTTTGGTAGAGTTTCACTCATCTCCCACTGCAGGCCATTCAGGCTTTTAGAAGACTTATCTCACACTCGTCGTTCCTTCTTTTGGACAGGCATGAAAAAGAACATTCTTACTTTTGTAGGGCTTTTAGAAGACTTATCTCACACTCGTCGTTCCTTCTTTTGGACAGGCATGAAAAAGAACATTCTTACTTTTGTAGCGGAATGTGAATGTGTGGTCCAGCGCCACAAAAGGAGAAACAATCAAGTCCCCAGGCACTTTACAACCATTGCCCATGCCTGCTCAATCTTAGACTGAAGTTTCTATGGATTCCATTACTAGTCTCCGAAGTCAGGCAACAAGTCAGATCATCATGGTGGTTGTTGGACAGACCTTCGAAGTATGCTCATTTGTTGTTGCTAGCCTCCCCTTTTAACACCACCTTTGGTGGCTCAAGTTTTCAGTGGACACAGTTCTTTCATAATTGCATTGGGCATGCCCCTTTCCATATGTGGGTCTGAGAGCCATGTGTAGGACGAAGAGGGCATCGTCTCAACTAGTAGGCGGTTTTGGCAGGGGAACTTTTCAAATACAAGGACTCTACGAAGAAGTTCTCCGAACCTCGTTAGCTCTGGTCCCTAGTCATACGAAGGGCCCAAAGTTTGATGGAACCAACGACTATAAGCAGTCGGAGACAATGTGCGGAGACTCTACTCAGTGTTTCACTTCAGTAAAGCACACATCTATGGGTATAGTGGTTACCTCTAGCCGAATGGTGGTATAATACAAACTATCATGCCACCACCAAGATGACTCCATATGAAGTAGTTTATGGTCAACTCCCCCCTTCACCTACTTCTCATATCCCTGGATGCTCTAAGGTACAAGTAGTGGATCAACTCCTATAGAACCATGCAACCATGCTCATCCACCTCAAAGATAATCTCCATCAAGCTCAGAATCACATGAAGCAACAGGGAGACCAACATCATTCAGAGTGCACATTTCAAGAAGGGGATCAGGTATTCTTGAGGCTGCAACCATACAAGCAAACATCACTCAAAGACAAGGGTCATCATAAATTATCTCCAAAATTCTACGAACCATATCAAATACTTGAGCGCATTGGAGAAGTAGCCTACAAGCTAGCCTTGCCACCCACTACAAAAATCCATCCTGTCTTCCATGTCTCATGCCTCAAAAAAGTGGTAGGGAACAATTGCATAATTCAAACCAATCTATTGGAATTGGATGAAGAAGGTTCAATCTAGCTCCAACCTAAACAGGTTCTTGACACGCGAGAACGGTACCTGCATGGCCGCACGATCAAGGAAGCCCTCATCAAGTGGAATGACACCTCTCCAGAAGATGCAACCTGGGAACGAGCCACTATTCTTCAGTAGTTCCTACAGCTTCAACCTTGAGGACAAGGTTGTTTTTATGGGGGAGGGCATGTTAGGGTCCAGCTCTAGCCCCCTTATTTATGTAATAGGATTGTGTCTTATTCTGTAATTGAGCACTGCTCTATTGGAGGTTTCCCCCTCGAAGAGGCAAGTGAACATTACTTTCATATCTAAATAATAAAATACATGTTGTTATTTCTCATTTTGTTGTGTGTTCTGGGTTGTATTTCTTCGCATATTTGGTATCCTGACATCTTCTCGCAGGTCAAGAGCATAACACTTCATATTGTAATAAAATGGCTTAGCAAAGCAATTTTTAGTGCAATTACATGGATTTATTCATGTGTTTGATTTTCATGGTTTTTATCTCTATGTTTTCTTTGTTATTTACTATAAATATTCCCTAGGAACCTTATAGTGGTATCATAGCATGATCTTGGCTAGCTGTGGGAAGGCTAGCAAGATCATGGAGGAGTTAATTGCTGAGGTAGAACCAACAAATTCTAGAGGGGATGCAACAGTTGATACATAACCAACACAGAAGCTAAGTACATACACTCGCATGCCAGCAGTACAACACCCACATGTATGGTCAGTCTGGCCATCCTACCATGCCTCATTCCTTGGATGAACAGGAGAAGGAGAAGTATAGTTCATGGGTTGGACCATCATGTAGAGGTGGGTAGTTAGAGGATGAGACCCGGAGGCGATTTTGCTAGCGAAGACCTAGTTTTAGACATCAAGAGACTGATGAGTAAGTCGAACATGAGGTTGAGGCCACACAAGGTTGTAAGGAGCACGTAGATACACATAGTGTGACATAGGAGCCACCCTTGTGGGAGTTTCCTTTGGTAGACTTGATTGACACATTGGTGGAGACAGTTGGGCACACACCCATGGGACCATCCATTGACGAGGTGTCAATAGGCACAGAGGTACCCAAATCTGTAACCGAGTTCCTAGATGATAGCTACATACAACAGCATGGAGAGCATCTTGAGAAGCGTGAGCTAGATGAGGATGTTATGCTTGAGGAGGTATATGTGGTGGGGTAGCTCAAGACTTTGGTTGAGTCCATGATGGAGGAGGATGGGAAGTCATCTTTTGGGTTTTCCATCAGCATGGAGCATATAGATGCACAAGAAGATAGTAGAGTTGCAGTACTTCCATACAGTAGCTCTCTTTGGGCTTACGTAGATGAGGTCTGCAATACTGTTAGGCTACCTCTGCACGTTGGAGGGAGAGTGCCTAAGTTACATAGACAGATTGTATATGTTGATCGGGCCAGTGGGGCAAGGTGACATGAGTTGCATAGGGTGTAACACTCGCGTGATGGACTTGCTACGTATTTGGGGACCCTTGCATTTGATCCCTCTCATGGGGTTAGGTGGCATGAGTTATTTAGTTGGTACCTAATAGGGCTGACTAGGTTTTTGAATACATCCATGGTCGGGAGCATAGTTCAGCAGGGGTTGTTTTTTTCCAGAGGGGCTTAAGGGTTGGATCGCCATTGGGACCCAGGTGGGACTCCCCACCACTCCGTGGATTGGGTCAGTCAGGGTAGTAGCAAGATGGTGGATCCAATGATTGGAATCACCCCCATTTTCATATTCCCACTGGAGTTTTGGGCAACACCCATGATAGGTCGAGCTGACAGACGAGTAGGAAGACTCCATGAGTTGTCTTGGCATGTTGGTCGTGTGTGGGGGGATAAGATGATCAATGTACCTTGGCAGGAGGTTGTCAGAGGTGGTGGCATCGACAAGCCACTAGATAGTTCCTTATATGGAGAGGAGGATTTCCCATGTATATATGGGGCACAGTGGTCACAGAGGAGTAGCACCTTAGGGACACCCCCATAGGTACATGGGGATATTCGAATGTTAGATATATTAGGGAGGATCAGGAGGGGAGATCCACTTATCCGAGATTATGGAGATCCATTCATCGGAGGACCTAGTGATGTGACTATGGAGGTGATAATGTCAGTGAGGTGCAGACCGAAGCGTACTATCACACCTTTAGGCCATGACACCCAGGGATGCGTAGGAGAATCCAACGTTGAGTAGTGGTTAGCAGGTGGACATGGAGGTGCATTGTGGTGTGTCGTAGTGTGTTGGATTGTGTTGTGGAGTAGGAGGAGAAGCTCACATCGCATTGAGTACAGGGATACTTGGTGGTATGTAGCGACATATGGTGCGACACAATGAGCTCTTGGAGTGTGCCTCCAAGGATACTTATGGGCATGGACATTATATTTACCATCAAGAGCAGCTCACCCTAGACCGATGGGGACGTTGTTGAGCATCTAGGGACAACATGTTCAGTGGAGATAGGTCTTCAATTGGGTTATCAACAAATCCGAGGTGAAAAGAGGGATGTCCATAGGATTACTCTTCAGTATCCCAACGGACTCTTGGTCATATCCATGGGAGCTTAACCACCTATCACACTCTAGTATTGCTTACAGTCACAGGGCACTTGGTTGTTGCCTTTTGATGCTCTCAGTACAAGCAATAGGACATGGGAGGCTCACTCTAGGCAAATGGATGAGACACAATGTGTCATGGGCAAGAGGAAGACTCTCCAGTTGAAACATTTGGCGGTTGCATGAGCCAACAGATACAGGTTTAGGGATGGCATGGTTTACTACCGAGATAGCATATGTTCCACCCCTGGGCTCACACTTGGGGGGGGGGTTGATTGCGAGGGAGTTGCATGATGCACTTTCAGCAAGAAAATCGGAGGCATTACATGATCATGAGGTGCAGTGGACGGTAGACCTCGTCTACAGGCAGATGTTTGGACTCCAAGCAGTATTGGGGCATCCAGGCAGTATCGGGGTGCACTTTCAGGAGGTAGGATCACAAATTTCATGATGTCGTATGGCAGGCACAGGGCAATTTTGAGTTCACCTGTTTGATTCACGACATGCAGAGTCTATACAATGATTACATACAGGGAGAAAATATATGGAACAGGAGGGTTACAATAGTCATCAAGACTATGTTGTAGCAAATCTTGTTATGTGATTCAGGGATTCAGTTAGTTGATAGGTCACTCCACTTTGTGATGATCAAAGACATGGCAGAGGGTGATTTAGTTCACCTTGGATTTAACACATGGGGGATCACTGAGACCTCCACTGTATGGCGAGGCAGAGTTATCCCGCTGTCATTTAGGATCGAGATTGGAAGTGGATGGGTAGACATTGGCATCATGGAGATGCCTAGACAGGATGAGCTTGGCCTTCACATATTTTTCGTCGTCAGGTCCCAGGAGAGGAGGGTACATTCTGGTCAGGATAGGGAGTATCTCATAGTCAAAGTGGCACAACGCAATATGGTGGCACCCTTCTAAGACTAGAAGGGGACCTGATCATCACAATACTTCACATCTCAATAACCTTTATGGATGAGCTGGCTACTACATGGGGAGACCATTCAGATCTTCCATTGGGATTTAATGATTCATTGATGACGTGGGTAACTTCATTAGCATGGAAGGTTGGTCACTAGGATGATATCTGGAGAAGCTCATGTGAGCGAGACTTTATCTCCACAGGGAATGGGTGGTATCTTCAAGAGTTTACTCTTGGAGTGTATGAGATGACTACTTGTTAGGGTCGCTTCGTGAGGGGTTGGACATGGTGCCACATTATCATGATTCCCTACTCATTGATGGTATGCAGAGGACTTTTCGTACTTATACCTGGTAGGGTAGTGAATGGAGCAAGGGGAGCTTCATGTTGGACAGGATGGCTTGGGATCTTGGTATTGAGGGATTCCTTCATGGAAAGACAATGCAGAGGTTAGGGACGATTCAGTGGTGCATCTGGGACCCTGACATATTTTGCAGTGACAGTGGGGATCAATAACTAGAGAGCGTGCTTGTTCAGACATTGCTTGAGGACAAGCAATTTTTGGCGGGAGGACTGTGATATCCCCGATTTTGATTTATTTTTTTTATTTAACAAGATTAACTAAGTTTATTGGGGAAGTGATAAACACAGCACACTTTTGTAATTTGAGCATTGGAGACATTTTTGGTACATGGGACTTAGGGGAAATCAAAAACTTCAATATTAATGGAATACAGGGGGCCACCCCTCATTGAATACGCAACCCTTGGAGGAAGAATCAATTTTATGGAGAGGATTTCGAAATATTTGGATGACAGACCTACAAGGAAAGGTGAGGCAACAATTATAAATAGAGTAATGAAGGCAGCATTGGGCGCCTTTTGATAATTTGACATTTACACATTGTTGCTCTAGTTGTTCAGCTGAGTCACAAGTGTTGTTTAGAACTAGAGGTTTCCAAGGGGAAATCTCACCCTCTTTTTCGGTGGACCATGAGTGCCACCCTAGGGAGGTATTGTCAAGACATTGTGGAGACTTGGGGGACTAGTCTCAATTGGTATGACTTGCCTTAGCTGCAACTTGGACGTAGAAGAAGAACCACATTGTTCTTGGGTGAAGTGGGGTACTGAAATTAGAGGCTATACCATTACTGGGCAATTCCTTGTCCAAATTGCAGGTGAAGGAAGAGAATTTACGGGAGTTGAGAGTGCCCTTCTCAGTAAGACATATTTCTTTGGTTGGGCTTGCGTAGACTTTTCCTAGGACTGCACAGTCATTGGTGGAGTTGATTGTGGGGAGGCTTGAGAGAAGGATTTAGGAGCTAAGATGTCTGGATTTCATTTGGAGGGCCTGTTAGCTCTGCTATAGCTATGGTCTTTTGAAGGTCGACTATAAGCTTGGTCAAGTTGACTACACCGAAAAGAAAGTCCACAACGAGCATCCTCATTCTTTTCCTTCACCCCCGCTGCCTTCGTTTCTCCCTTAATACCCAGCATAACCCCTGTTTCTCCAAGCCCCAAGCATAAGGTTTAAAACCCCATAGCACTGCATCCACATGACCTCACCCCTCTGCAACCCCCCATCGCCTTTTAATTATGGTCGTCGATCGCTGCACCCCGATCCAACGGTTCCCTTTCACATCCGATGAAAAACTTGCTCGATTGATTCCCTATCGTCCGATCACCCCCATCACGATCAGACGGCGTCCGCTCTCCCCACGCCTACGAAATAACGTCGCGTTAATGTGCGATGAAGGGTGGTTTTCCCCTCCCCTCCACTGCCACGCATCATCCTTTAAATGGTATCACGTGCCACCACAGTTTACCACGAAGCTCCCCAATGCGGTGCGATCAATACCGCTTACCACCCGTCTGCGTCTGCCAACATTCGTATGCTTCCGCTGCCCGACGACCGTTGGATCTGCCCGCGCCCGATCCAATGGCCCCGATCATCCTACTCCTACCTCCTCTCGATACCCTCCGCCGAGTGATCCCCATCGTCTGCCCTCTCGATCCAATGGTTGATTTTCCTTCTTCGTCTTGCTCGTACACTCTCCATGCAGTCCACTCACCTTGACCATTTCGAGCACCCGAAGGACGAAGACAACCGTCTATCAGCACTCGATGCATTTTCTCCTCGACAACGCATTCAACGGGTAGTATGGCCAAGAAGAAAAAGGGATAGAGCTCGGGTAGAGAACTTCATTTAACGGACATTCTACCTGCCCGAGAGGACAGTGGAACATAGGAAAATATCACATTCATCCACTACAGCAAGCAATCGCACCAGAAACTCCATCAGGCAGTTAAAGTGGTTGGTAGTCAATTACGACCACTCCATACTTAGAATGGCCGAGTGCCTTGTACTCAAACTCTATATATACCCAGAAATAAGAGGTAATCAGGGTTGATGGTTGTTGTTTTGATGTAAGGTTAAAATTCTGGAGACTATAACTGCTTTGATACTTGCAGAATCTCATCTTCATTTTCAGCTACTACAAGCTTCTTTTGTTGTTAATTGCTCACTTTCCATTTCTATTCTGTTCCAGGTTGTGCCTGATATGATATTTCTCTGAACTCTTGATGTTTGGCATCAGAGAAGCTGTCATCCTATCTTTATGTTAAAGTCTTGTATGTATCAATGAATGAGTTATTCAAGTTTCTTTTCACCTAGAGACAGAGAGCTGTCATCCTGTCTGTACACTAGGAAATTACATTTGTAGACCTCTTTACTAGTTGCAGCCGGCCATCACAAGGTCTTGTGCATCTGCTGATGTGGTCAGTGTTCTCCATATTCACCCAATCCTTAAACTGTGAGTAATTGGTGGTCTAAATCCTTGTAGTTTGGGGGTGTTCACGCATGTCTAGAGTCAAGCAAAGTAGAAGTGGTTATCTGGCTTGAACAAGCATCATTCCTTCCATTCATCCATTTGCAACAATAAGTTGAATTTGTAATGTTCTCGAGCATCTCCGAGCTACAACCTAGGAGAGTTTCTTGGGGTGATAACATTAATTGGCATCGTTGCCAGGGAGAGGAGATTGAAGCTCAGCTTTCCTAGGAGAACGACATAGTTCCAGCTTTGATGATAGACAAAGTCTGGACACATTTCTAGTTGTAATCATCTATCTAGCGACTCTACTGGAGAACCAACCTTTGGCGACTCCACATTACAGTTTTGGCTCAGTTTGTGAGACATACTTGGAGAAATCCTCAGAAACCACCAGCTGATCTAGTGCCTGACCTTGAGAATATTGTTAAGCAAAAGAAAGCATCATTGAGAGGAGCATCAGGATCAGGTAAGCCCAAGAAATCTTATGAATCTCTGCAAGAAAGACTTATAGCTGAACATGTACAATTTGAAGATATATAGCCTAACGTTGTTAGTGAAGAAATACCTTCAGAGATTCATAAAGCTCCTTTTTCATTTAGTTCCCCTTTGGATCTCAGTCCAAATAAAGCTTCCCATACAGTCCATCGTTTTCCTTCATTTCAGTCATCAATTCCATTGTTTCCTACCACTTAATCTACCAGTATCCTTCCACCTACCCTAGTCATGGCAGGGCAGCAAGCACCCACGAAGATGGAAAGAATTAGAGCTGCTAGGTATGGACCCTTGGTCTTGCCTGTTCCTTTGAATGCCATGCCTGTAGGAGAATACCAGAAATACATGCCTAAGTTCACTGGTACAGAGGGAGTAACAACTAAAGAACACCTTGAGTCTTTTTATAGTTATGCTGATAACCTAGACATCAGTGAAGATGACGTGTGGATGAGAGTTTTTGTTCAGAGCCTTGATGCAGAGGCTAGAAAGTGGTTCAGAGAATTGACCCCTAGGTCTATAGCATATATTGAAGCCTTAGATGATGTTTTTTTCTAAAGCACTGGGGAGATAAAAAGGACTTGCTGTATTATCATACTGAGTTTGGTAACCTCAAGAGAGAGAATGGGGAATTCTTCCCTGATTTTAATAAAATATTTAATCGTATGTATAGTAAGATACCAGCTGAAGTAAAGCCTACCCCCACCTCTGCCAAACTCACCTATGCTAATGCTTTTAACTCTGATTTTTGCCTACTATTGAGAGAAAGAAGGTGTGCCACTCTAGCTGAAATGCAAGATGCAGCGCTAGAGATGGAATCAAATATTATGGCTGCAGAAAAGCTCAAAAGTCATGCTGATAGAAGGAGGTAGAGAGGTGAGGCTTCTTCTTCCTCTGCTTCATCTTCAGAACCCAAATTAGACAATATGACTAAGATGATAGAGTCATTGGCTGCTGAAATTTCTAAGCTAAGAGCGGAGCTCTGGGAAGGCAAGGCTTCCAAACACATTTGCTCCAAGAAATCCAAATCCATTCAGAAGAGAAAATGAACAATTGCAGATAATTCAGAGGGGTAAAGAAGCAAATGAAGAACAAAAGGTTAAGGCTCCTTTTCAAAATGTAGTCATGGAGGAGGAGCATTTCAAATAAGAGGATGAAATTCATTACATAGAAGATAAAGGCAATGTTGCCTTTTTGACATTGGCTAAATATGAAGAATCGTTGCTAGAGGACCAAACCAATCAAAGGTGGGACAGAGAGGTTGTTCTGTAAACTGATGAACAAGATATAATCTGAGGTCAAAAGCAAACAATATCAAGGAGAATCCTGCCCAAAAAGTAGTTGTCCCAATAGAGCCATAGGACATCAAACAGAGAAGACCAGTAGTTGATACAGTGATCCTCAAAGCCCCAGCTCAAGAGGTAAGAGGTCTTGACAATTCCCCTTCCCCTTTCAACTTTGAATCAGAATTTCAGAAATTAAAAATATATGTGCCTCTGATAGAACTTGCAAAGAGTGAAGTTTTTAGAAAGCCTATTCTTGATGCTCTTGAGCTGAAAGCCATACAATCCCCCACTAACTATGTCAACTTGCAAGATGATAAGCCTACGGTTGTGCTTAGCCCCATGGTTGAACCTGCTGATGATAATTCTCCATCATTTTATGTCTCCTTGACCATTCATGACAAAATCCTCCACAATTGCCTGCTGGACACAGGGGCCAGCCACAATCTGATGCCTAAAGCTGTCATGGAAGGGTTAGGCCTTGATATCACCAGACCATATCATGATCTATTCTCCTTTGATTCAAGGAAGGTGAAATGTCTGGGATTGATTAAATATTTATCTATTACCCTAACTCAGCTGCCCATGAAGAGTATGATGATGGACATTGTGGTAGCAGATGTCCCTCCTAAGTTCGGCATGCTATTGTCCAGAGGGTGGATTAAGAGACTAGGTGGGACATTACAGAATGATTTATCTTATGCCACTATCCCAGTCTTTGGAGGAGAAAGCAGGAGATTGTACAGAGAAGCACAGCTGGCATACATCATCATTGATGAGAAGAATCCTTCCAATCATCCAATCTATGCTGTGGACACTGATTTTGGAGCATGTATCCTCCAAATTGAAGAATCCCAAAAGGTCTCAATGCAGCTCAAGAAATCGATAGCCCTGGCCGAGGGAGAATAAGGAAGTCAGGTTTGGGAGATGTTCTTTGATGGAGCATGTTCCAGGGAGATTGCAGGAGCAGGGGTGGTGCTGATATCTCCAAAACAAGAAAGCACACATCTGTCTTTTAAGCTGGCTTTCCAAGTTACCAACAATATAGTAGAGTATGAGGCTCTGATATTGGGTCTTAGCGCAGCTAAAGACAAAGAAGTCAGAAACATAAAAGTGTTTGGTGATGCTGATCTTATCATTCAGCAAGTGAACAACATGTTTCAAGCAAAGCACCCAAGGTTGAAAGCATATAGAGATGAGGTATGGAGGCTCAAAGATTCTTTTGATAATCTTTGTATCTCATATATCCCTAGAGTAAAAAATCAACTTGTTGATTCCATTGCTGTGTCTGCTAGCATGTTTATCCCTCCCATGCCTCCCATACTAGTTTATGAGGTTCAAATGAAATATAGACCATCCTTGCCTAACAATGTCCAGCATTGGAAAGTTTTTGAAGATGATGATGAAGTTAATAGGTTTCTGCAAGTCATTGATGAATTCTCTAAAATGCAAATGGACCAAGAGAATGAAGCTCTGGAAGAAAGTCCGTAGCCCCAACTTAGAAACAAAATTGGTAAAGATAGCATTGTCCAACTACCCAGCAATCATATACCTAAGGGTTTAGTTCCTTTAGAAAAGTTGTTTGACCAGAACGATGTGCCTTATAAGGCTACCCAAAAAGAAGACCAATCTGTAGTCCAAAGGCATAATATAGGGAGTCTAGATCAGCCAAGATACATAAATCTGTCCACCCATCCAGCTGCTGCCCAAAGTTCTAAGTACTGCAATTTAATGAGGAAATTTGCAGATGTTTTTGCTTGGGAATATAGTGACCTGAAAACATATGACAAAAAGATCATCTAGCATAAAATCCCTTTAGAGAAAGACACCATCCCTTTCAAACAGAAGATGAGACCAATAAATCCTTTACTCCTCCCTCTGATGGAAAAAGAAACTAAGAAATTATTGGCTGCCAAAATCATAGTCCCTCTTAGATATTCAAAATGGGTAGCTAATTTGGTGGTAGTGAGGAAGAAAAGTGGAGAAATCAGGCTTTGTGTTGATTTCAGAAACTTAAACAAATGCTTTAAGAAAGACAATTACCCTCTACCCAAGATGGAGCATTTGCTGCAAAAGGTCTCAGAAGCCAAAGTGATGTCTTTCTAGGATGGATTTTCAGGGTATAATCAGGTTGTTGTACATCTAGATGACCAAGAAAACACTGCATTCACCACTCCTTGGGGCACTTTTATGTATTCCAAGATGCCTTTTGGACTGATGAATGCTGGAGCCACCTTCTAGAGAGCTATGGATATAACATTTGTGGGAGAGAAGGATAAGTTTGTCCTTATCTACCTTGATGATATAATAGTGTACTCTAGCAGCCATCTAGACCATTTGCAGCATTTGAAAAAAAGTGTTCCTGAAGTGCAGAAGGTTTGGGATTTCAGTCAATCCTAAAAAGTCACAGTTTGGGAAGAAGGCAAGCTATTAGGACATGTTGTTTCTATTGCAGGTGTCCCTATTGACCCAAAAAGAGTAAGAGAAATATAGACCTTGTCTATCCCAAGATCAAAGAAGTATGTCTAGTCCTTTCTAGGCAAAATAGATTTTGTGAGGAGGTTTATCCCAAATTTTGCAGAACTTGTAAAGCACATTACCTCCATGTTGAAGAAGGGGTCAGAGATCAAATGGACTGATGCAGCAAGAAGATCCTTTGAGTCTATTAAGAAAGCTATTATGGAAGCTCCTACTTTAAGAAGTCCAGATTACAGCAAGGAGTTCCATATATTTTCATTTGCCTCTGATGACACCCTTGCAGCAGTTTTATTGCAAGCAGATGAGGAAGGTTCAAAGCATCCAGTGGCATTTTTTAGTAAAAATTTAAGGGATGCTGAGCTGAGGTATGATATCATCGAGAAACAAGCATATGCTCTTATCAAATCTTTGAAAGCTTTCAGAATTTACATTCTGCATTCCAAGATAATTGCATATGTGCCCTTTGTTTCAATAAAAGATGTCCTAACGCAACCTGATGCTGATGGAAGAAGGGCTAAATGGATTGCAAAGCTAATTGAATTTAATATAGAATTGAAGCCCACCAAGCTTGTCAGAGGTCAGGCCCTTGCTAGACTAATGGCTAAAGAAAATTGCAGAACATTGGACATAAATCTCGTAAGCACAATTTCAAAGAATGGTCAGACAGAAGGAGAAACGGTTGAACCATGGAAAAATCAGTCATTGGTAGAAAATATAGCTTCTTGTGATTGGGACTCTGCAATAGCTCAATTCTTGTTGAAGCTAGAAGTTCCTCCAGGCCTTAGTCCAAGCCAAGCCAGAACTATTAGGCTCAGAGCAGCTAAATATTGCATTCATGAAAACCTGCTCTACTGGAGGGAACCCTCTGGAATTCTTTTGAGGTGTCTGGACAAAGAACAATCCGTGGAAGTGATGCAGCAGTTTCATTCCAGTATGTGTGGAGGACACCACTGTTGCAAGACTACAACCCACAAGATTCTCAAAGCTAGGTACTATTAGCCCACCTTATTTTTTGAAGTCTTTTCATTTGTTAAATCTTGTGACAGGTGCCAAAGATTTGAAGGGAAGCAACAATTGAAATCTTTGCCCTTAAAACCCATACATGCTAGTGGACCTTTTTAGCAGTGGGGCTTGGATTTCATTGGAGAAATCAATCCACATTCTAGTGGGCAACACAAATGGATCCTAGTAGCCATAGATTACTTCACTAAATGGATTGAAGCAATCCCTACCAGAAAGGTTGATCATCATGTAGTCATGAAGTTTTTGATAGAAAATGTCTTCACCAGATTTGGTTGTCCACATAAACTGGTTACAGATAATGCAACAGCCTTCAGGGCAAAAGAATTGGTGGACATGTGTGATTCAATGGGCATTAAACTGGTTCATTCCACCTCATATTACCCTCAAGGCAATGGTCTAGCAGAATCTTCCAACAAGAGTTTGATAAAGATAATTAGAAAGCTGTTGGAAGATAACAAAAAGAATTGGGATTCTAAACTCAAATATGCACTGTGGGCCGATAGAGTGACCATCAAGAAATCCACAAGGAATTCTCCATTCAAGCTAGTATATGGCACTGAGGCTGTATTCCCAATCCAGTTAACTCTCCCTGTGACAAAGTTTCTGCAAGAAAAGCAGAATGAGGAGGAAGACATGGCAAAACAGATCATTGATTTAGCAAAGGTACATCAAATCATAAAACAGCGAGTGGAAAGGTTCGTGGCACACCAGAAGAAGATCAAAGAAGCTTTTGACAGGAGGACAAAAACAGATAATTTTCAGATAGGAGATTTGGTTCTTAAGTGGGATGCACTGAAAGAAAAGAAAGGCAACCATGGGAAGTTTGAAGCTTTATGGACAGGGCCTTTTATCATTTCTCGGATCCAAGGGAACAATACTTTCATGCTGTAGAGTATGGGAGGGGAGACAGTTTTAATGGGCGTTTTCTGAAAGTTTATGTTCTTTAAAGTTTTTGGGCCTTAAGGTTGTAAAGATGTTATTTCATCAATTTTAGTGTAGACTCAGTTAGACTCCATGCCCAATGGAACATTAGGAAATTTTGCTAATATTGGTTTTCACAGGAAAGGCAATGATATGCAGTTCTTGAGACCTCACAAGGAGGATCTCATCCCCAGAAGGAGCCAGTGTTAGCTCTGTTATAGCTATGGTTCTTTGAAGGCCAACTATAAGCTTGGTCAGGTTGACTGCGCCCAAAAGAAAGTCCACAACGAGCATCTTCATTATTTTCCTTCTCCCCCGCTGCCTTTGTTTCTCCGTTAATACCCAGCATAACCCCTGTTTCTCCAAGCCCCAAGCACATGGTTTAAAACCCCATAGCACCGCATCCACATGACCTCACCCCTCCACAACCCCTCGTCGCCTTTTAATTATGGCCGTCGATTTCCGCACCCCGATCCAACAGTTCCCCGTCACATCCAACGAAAAACTTGCTCGATTGATTCCCTACCATTCGATCACCCCCATCACGATCGGACGGCATCCGCTCTCCCCGCGCCCGTGAAATAATGCCGCGTTAATGTGAAATGAAGGGTGGTTTTCCCCTCCCCTCCACTGCCACGCAACATCCTTTAAATGGTATTGTGCGCCACCATAGTTTACCACCAAGCTCCCCAACGCAGTGTGATCAATACCGCTTACCACCCATTCGCGCCTGCCAACTTTTGTACGCTTCCGCTGCCCGACGACCGTTGGATCTGCCCGCCCCCAATCCAACAGCCCTGATCATCCTGCTCCTGCCTCCTCCCAATACCCTCCGCTGAGTGATCCCCATCGTTTTCCCTCTCAATTCGACCACTGATTTTCCTTCTTCATCCTGCTTGTACACTCTCCGTGCAGTCCACTCACCCTGACCATTCCGTGCACCCAAAGGACAAAGACAATCGTCTATCAGCACCCAATGCATTTGCTTCTCAACAATCGCATTCAATAGGGAATATGGCCAAGAAGAAAAAAGGACAGAGCTCAGGTAGAGAACTTCATTTAACAGACATTCCACCTGCCTGAGAGGATAGCAGAACGCAGGAAAAGATCGCATTCATCCACTACAACAAGCAATCGCACCAGAAACTCCATTAGGCAGTTAAAGCGGTTGGTGGTCAATTACGACCCCTCCATACTTAGAATGGCCGAGTGCCTTGTACTCAAACTCTATATATACCTAGAAATAAGAGGTAATCAGGGTTGATGGTTATTATTTTGATGTAAGGTTCAACTTTTGGAGACTGTAACTACTTTGATACTTGCAGCATCTCGTCTTCATTTTCAGCTACTACAAGCTTCTTTTGATGTTAATTGCTCACTTTCCATTTCTATTCTATTCCAGGTTGTGCCTGATATGATGTTTCCCTGAACTCTTAATGTTTGGCATCAAAGAAGTTGTCATCCTATCTCTATGTTAAAGCTTTGTATGTATCAGTGAATGAGTTATTCAGGTTTCTTTTCACCTAGTGACAGAGAGTTGTCATCATGTCTGTACACTAGGAAATTAGATTCGCAGACCTCTTCACTGGTTGCAGCCGACCATCACAAGGCCTTGTGCATCTGCTGGTGTGGTCAGTATTCTCCATATTCACCCAATCCTTAAACTGTGAGTAATTAGTGGTCTAAATCCTTATAGTCTGGGGGTGTTCATGCATGTCTGGAGTCAAGCAAAGTAGAAGTGGTTATTTGGCTTGAACAAGCATCATTCCTTCCATTCATCCATTTGCAACAATAAGTTGAATTTGTAATGTTCCCGAGCATCTTTGAGCTACAATCTAGGAGAGTTTCTTGGGGTGATAACAGGGCCATTGAAGGAGGATTGTTGTAGCTTGGAGAGCAAAGATTGATATGAGTAGCCACCATAACAAAATTCGAATTTGGTGGAGGGTCGAGCTGTGAATGGGTAAAATTTTGAAGGTTGGAAGCAAGGGAAAACCTTTCTGGTTTTTTTTTTTTTTTTTTTTTTTTTGACAAGGATCTCATATCTAAAATTGCATAATTCTCTAGGCAAATTTGAGGGGTCAAACATGGGTCCCAACTCAGCTAGTAGCAAGAGGAGTTAGGGAAAATCTGGGCCGAAATTCCGAGGTCAACATTTGGCCAATTCCTTCATGGGTTTTTGGTGGAGAGCTCGGGGTTAATTTCCCAGAAATTTTTCAAGCACCGAAAGAGGCCCTAGCAGCAGTTCTTCACAGGCAACATCATATTTATTGGCAGTTTCAACGGCATCAAATTTGGGAGGGACTTCTTACTGTTCATTTGGGCTTAGCTAGTTTGCCTTGAGCAAACCGAGGTGCACTCTTTCCAGCGTCTCATTGTAACCTTTTCATATTATAATAAAATGGCTTAGCAAAGCAGTTTTTGATGCAATTTCATGCACTTATTCATGTGTTTGATTTTCTTGGTTTTATGTCTATGTTTGCTTTGTTATTTAGTATAAAGATTCCCTAGGAACATTACAGTACAACTTCCAATGTTAATATGGTGGAGGTGCAGTGTCAATGCATTGGAGCTGCAGCGTTAATATAACAATGGTGTGGTATATCGTATTATAAATATATGTCAACTATTAAGGTTTGTGGGTCTTTGCACTGAGTTGTGCTTTAAATTTGGTTTGGTGGTAGCATTTCAATATCTAAAGCCTTCTCATCCACGTATTACCATAGAATTCATAAATACAATGCGGTCTCATATTCTCTTTGGACGGTATCATATATATATATATATATAGGCACTAGATGGGTGGTATTATTGTTAAATATTATCATTGGTATCATTGAATATAATACGATCTCCTTTCATAGTATTGTTGAATATAAATTGGTATGCGACCTAGTTTGTATTGGAGCCTGGTACATATCGTTGCATGGTACTATTGTTGAATTGTGCCATACAATGACGCATACATATGAAACATATACATACTTTAGGACTATGCCATAAAATGAGACATATATCAATATATATCATTGGACGGAGCGTTATATTTTACAATGGCGGATATGTTGTTGTTATAATGGACAACCAATCTTCATTCATTTCAGGGCTCTGTAGAAATGAACTCTTCATCAATGGGGTCTGCTCTTTTACAAAATATCTGGTTTTCTCTCCGGTTTGGCAAGATGGAGCTCATGTTCACCAAGTTTTTTTAAATTGTTTGTTTGCCAAAAAGGAAACGTGTATTCTAATGGTGGGTCTTGATGTTGTTGGTAAAACTACCATTATGTACAAGATGAAGCTTGGATAATTTTTCACAACAATTCCCATGATTAGTTTCAATGTTGACACTGTGGAGTACAAGAATATTAGCTTTACTGTTTGGGATGTCGAAGGTCAGGAAAAGATCTGACCACTATGGAGACATTACTTTCAGAATACCGAGGGTCTTATATTTGTTGTGGATAATAATGACAGGGACCGTGTTGTTGAATCAAGACATGAATTGCTTAGGATGTTGAATGAGGATGAGTTGTGAGATGTTGTTCTTCTTGCATTTGTAAACAAGCGGGATCTTCCCAATGTGATGAATGTTGCTGAGATAATTGATAAGCTTGGCCTGCGTTCTTTGCGTCAGTGCCATTGGTATATCCAGAATACATGTGCTACTTATGGTCAAGGATTGTATGAAGGTTTGGATTGGCTTTTCTAACAGCATTGCAAACAAGGCATATTATGCGTTAAATGAGTATGTGCAGCAATGAGGATGGCGTGCACGGTGTTCATTGAATGGATAAATTATGTGGTTGATCTCCAACATCTTATATTTGTGAATATGTGAAAGTGCTCCTTTTTTTTCTTAGTTTTCAAGGATGCTTTGACACATATTGGAGCCCCGTAATGATTATGGGAATTTCATGAATAATGAATATGCTATGGTTTCATGAAGTTTTGGAACTTAGAATTTTCGTAATGGGTGACAGCAGTGATGTTCCACATCGATGGTGGACATCTGGGATCCAAGTACTATATTTGTGTGTATCTATAAATTTCTTCATACTTGTGCACACTAGATTGTAGAAGTGTTACAAATTGGTTGGAGTCCCCAAAACGGAACTATATTAGCATCATGTGCATTAGATAGACGACTCATGGCTTGGGACCTCTATAGAATTGGTGATAAGAAAAATCTAGAGAATGCAGAAGAGGCACCTTCTAAACTATTATTCATACATAAAGGATGTACTACTAAGATTTTATATTTTTCCTCGCATCCTAATTATTGGTAAGAAAATTAGCACATTAGTGAAGGATGCAAATGTCGATAGTACTCTATTGGTTGGGTCTCTGTACCAAGCTTTTGTAGAAAAGAAACATGGAAAACCTCAATTTAAGTGTTGGCTCTAGAGGTGGTACTACTATTGCAACTCTCCATATTCTATGGTGGAATTAATATAATTAATAATAAACATTTTGAAATCCCTTGGATTTAAATGTTTTCTTTGTAACTACTCAATCAAACATGTTTTCACTAGCTCTATTCCTTTCAAGCATATGGAGGAGAATTCAATTGGTTATAATTAATTATTATGTTGATCAAAGTCATATCCAATGTGTGGCGCTGAGCTAGAAGTGTTGATGGTATAGTTGTTGGAGAACATTTTTTTCCCTAGTTGCAATATATAGTCTGTGAAATCAAAATCACGGCCATTGTCAATGGGCACGTTCTGTAATAGCCCTGGGTTAAAAGTTAATGTAATAAACATAATAAAGGAAAAATAAGACCAAGGTCATGGGACACGTATTCCAAGCTTAATGTTGGAGAAAACATCCTAGTGGGTGTTCATTTGGTTTATTATGGCTAAAGGAAATTGGCAAAAGGCAATGGCAAAGGCTTTGAAAAGGCAAGAGGCATTAATTGGCATTTTATTTATGGAAATAAAGCAAATTAGGAGAAAAGGAAGGTGAAAGGTCACAGGTTGAATGTGTGGAGGAAATCGAAGAATAATGGAAATTGAAGAAAATATAGGCCTCATTAATAAAAAGGCTTATGAGGACAAGTTCACAACCTTTTGTCAGTTCAGTTTTAGACCTCTCTCTATATTCTCTCATACTCTTGCACACTTAGAGCATTCTTGGAGCACTCTAGCATTGGAGAAAGGAAGGCAAAGGGAGGACAAGGAGGCAAAGGGAAGCATAGATCAAGCAAGGAAGAGTTGGATCAAGTGAGTACAACATAATTACTTGCAGGTATCGAGTTGCATGTATGATTTCCTTGCTAGTTTTGGCATGCAAGGTACATGCATGTGTGTGTTTGGTTTTCTTGTTGTCATTGACATGGGTTTTTCCAGGTATGACAGTGGTTTCAGCCTTGCATTTCCATTTCCGAATAGAAATGGTGTGATGGGGTTTACTTGGTTGAGCTGGATTTCCAGATGGTTTGGAAACCGAGTGGGGTGGTCTTACAAAAATTCCCAAAGGCCTAGGAATCTCTTGACTGGTAAATTGTAAGATACACAGTAAATCCTGAGGGTGGAGATGGGAAAATTCCTCACGGTTTAGGTGAAAAGAGTTGGAGGCATCCATGCTTGTTTAGGGCCTAGTGATCCCTTGATTGGTATATGGCGGGATTGCTGTAAATTCTGGTAGTTTATGTTTATTGTTTAGGCCTATGAATTCCTTAACCGATAATGGTGGTATACACAGTAAAGCCTGGTTGTATAGATGAGGATTTGGGCCTAGGAATCCCTTAACCGATAATGGTGGGAGAGACGGTAAAGCCTGAGAAGCTCTAGTTGGTTTTGTTGTGAGTCCGACATTCATGCTTGGAATATGGCACAAGGTTGATTGGTTGAAAGAAACATTTGGTTCAGCCCAATCTATGGTCGAGTGGTATGTGGAAGTCTCTGACTTGGTTGGCTTTTGCATATGGTAATAAGAGCTCTTTTTCCATGGTATTTCATGAATAAATGTATTTTTTATCATGTGTATTTCATGGTTATTCTATCGTCATTATTATTTTGGTTACATGCTAGTTATAAGCATGGCTTTGTGACAAACTTTAGTTATGGATTTCATCATGTTTTGTTAGGTACCTTTACTACTAGTGTAGCCCGTATTGTTATTAGTGCAACCCCCTTATTATATCGTTTTTCCTAGGTAGTCCCCATATTGTTATTATTGTCTCCATAGAATATCACTATTGTTATTCTGGTCCCCTTACATTATTATTGCTATGTCGGATCTGATTATATTGTGACCCCTTAGACTCCTATATATAGAAAGGAGGTTTTGTTATTTGTATCATCCAAAAAAATTTCATTTATTTAATGTAAAGAAGGTTCCCCCCTCAAAGAGGCTAATTTTGAAGTCGTTGATCTATCTTTTCTATCTTTTTGTTAGTTAGTTGCTTATCATTTGGTATTAGAGCTTTGGATTCTAGGGTTTCACTGCTTCAAACAAGCCATCGTGGAATTTTCGCTATAACTTTTTTCTACGAAGTTTTAGAAGCCGAAAATAAAACCCATTTGAGAAAAAATCTTAATGAACCTTGTATATAAATGTCAAATCTTGAATCACTATATTTTAGGAGATATGAGCTGAAGAAGTTAAGCTTCTTGTAGGCTCTACAATTCCATCTCAAACAGGTCATCATGGAATTTTTGCTGTAACCTTTTTTCAATAAAAATTCAGAACCTGAAATTAAAACCCATTTTAAATAAAATTATGTTGAACCTTGTGCAGGAATTTCAGATCTTGGTTTGCTATATCGTCAGATATATTATCCAAGGAATTTAGGGTTTTTGCAGGCTCCCAAATTCAATCGCAAACATGTGACCCTGGGAAAATCGTCATAACTTTATCTCTGAGCATTAGATTAAAATCTAGTAAAATGTGACAGAAAGAGAACGGACTGTAGTTTGTTGGGTATCATTTTTAGGACCAAAGGTTGAAACAGTGACACGTGGCACTTCATACAAGTTCGCTCTACTGAACCAATCTATAATTAGGTCATTGTGGGAGATTAGGCATAACTATTTCTTGAAGAATCCGATCTCGATCATACTTGTGGGGTTTGAAAATGGACTCAGAGGGCTACCACGGGACGAAATTTCAGACCTTGGAGATCCGAAATTACAGAGTTACTATAGTTTCAAGATCGAGCTCCTAAAAGTAAGAAAAATAGATATGAGGAAGTTTTATGGCAAGGATCTGGTAACTTGGATACTACAGATGAAACAATATTTTGATACACATGATGTGCAACTGTTACAAAAGGTACATACTGCATCTTTTTATTTAGAACCGAATCGGTTTTTATGGTATAGAGGGCTTTGTTCTCGTAAACCACTTATTTCCTGGTCAATTTTCACGAAGGAAATGATAGCACATTATGAGGATACAAAGAGAAACACCTTCTTTAGCCAATTGATAAATATCAAACTAAAGGGTTCAATGGAAAATTACATTAAGGACTTCAAAAAATTGAATATAAGGTTAAATGATATTCCAAAGAAGCAAAGGGTTGATGTCTTCATAGGGACTTTAAAGGATAACATTCAACATGAGGTTCGTCTTTGGGAACCTGATTCATTAGAGAAGGCATTCAGGTTGGAAAGAAAAATTGAAAGCAAAATTATGGCAACAAGGAATCCTACCACTCACAACTATAAATATGTAAGTGTTGTTGCTCCTAGCCTTCCACAACCTACAAGGTTGACAACACAACAATTGGAAGAAAAAAGAGAAAAATGGCTTTGTTACAGTTGTGATAGCAAATACACTAAAGGTCATAAGTGCTGAGAAGAAATTATTTTACATGGACTATGAAGAGGAGGAAGAAAAGGATCAAGAAATGTCAAAAGAAGAGGATATACACCAAGAACCAACCCTAGAGAAAGAAGAAAAGAATCCAGCCATATCTTGTAATGCATTGGCAAGAATTACCACCCCTCAAACTCTCAAGATAAAAGGACATATCAAGAAGATAAAGGTTCAAGCAGAGAAAGATCACATTGGGCATCAAGAAATGAATCCAACCATATCTTGTAATGCATTGGAAGGAATTACCACTTCTCAAACTCTCAAGATAGAAGAACATATCAAGAAGAAAAAGGTTCAAGCAGTGAAAGATCACATTGAGCATCAAGAACAAGTTATCCAACTTTTAAAGGATAACCTCAATTTGGCGCAGAATTGAATGAAACAATAGGCATATCAACATCGTAGCGAAATAAGTTTTGATGTAGGCAACTGGGTATTTTTACAACTACAACCATACAAACAAAGGTCCCTCAAGCAAGCTAAGAAGGATAATAAATTATCACCAAAGAACTATGGTCCTTACAAGGTGTTGCAAAAGATTGTTACTATAGCATACAAATTGGAGCTTCATGCATCTTCTTGAGTGCATCCAATTTTCCATGTTTCATGCTTAAAGAAGGTTATAGGTGACAAGCTTCCAGTTCAAACAATATTGTCGGAAATTTCCGAGGAAGGAAAAATCATATTGGAACCTGAAGCAGTCACGGAAAAAAGAACCCAACAACTACTAAATCGATAAATTTCAGAGTATCTCATCAAGTGGAAGAAATTACCCGCTGAAGATTTCACATGGGAGGGTGAGAATTTTATATAGAAGCATTGATAACTACTCAACCATTGAGGGGTTTTTGCAATGCATTATATTAGTTATCATTTTTTGGATTCAACTACGTTAGGTAAGTCATGACCATTTCCATGAGAGGTAGTCATAATTGACTAATTTCTCATGATTTTTGAAAAGTCCACTTAGCACTCATTGCATCGGGTGATGCTCATAAGGGTGAAGAAATGGGGTTGAAACTAGTGAAATGAATCACATAGCGTCATTCATCACTTCTGGGGCTTGCACTCGGCAACCAGGACTTCCTAGGAGGTCACCCATCCTAGATCGTCTCTGGCTCAAGCACGCTTAAGTATGGAGTTTTCCCCACAATCAAGCCCACTTAGCTTGCTACCCCATTTTCAAAACCTTAGCAAGTATTGTGCCTCATGAACCATTCAATTAGAGTTCCCTTCACTCTTTTGAATTTAAGTATTGAGGGGTTTTCGTAGTGCATTATATTAGATATCATTTTTTGGAATTCAACTGTGTTATGCAAGTCATTCATCTATGACGATTTCCATGAGAGGTGGTCATAACTGACTAATTTCTCATGATTTTTGAATAGTCCACTTAACACTCATTGCATCGGGTGATGCTCACAAGGGTGAAGAAATGGGATTGAAACTATTGAAATGAATCACATTGCGTCAATCATCACTTTCGAGGCTTGCACCCGGAAACCGGGACTTCCCAAGAGGCCACCCATCCCAGATCGACTCTGGCTCAAGCACACTTAACTGTAGAGTTTTCCCCACAATCAAGCCCACTTAGCTTGCTACCCCATTTGCAAAACCTTAGCAAGTATTGTGCCTCGTGAACCATTCAAGTAGAGTTCCCTTCACTCTTTTGAATTTAAGTATTGAGGGGTTTTCACAATGCATTATATTAGATATCAGTTTTTGGGATTCAACTACGTTAAGTAATTCATTCATCTATGACCATTTCCATGAGAGGTAGTCATAATTGACTAATTTCTCAAGAGTTTTGAATAGTCCATTTAGCACTCATTGCATCAGGTGATGCTCGCAAGGGTGAAGAAATGGGATTGAAACTAGTGAAATGAATCACATAGCATCAATCATCACTTCTGAGGCTTGCACCCGATAATCATGACTTCCCAAGAGGTCACCTGAAGCAATGAGTGCTAAGTGGACTATTCAAAAATCATGAGAAATTAGTCAGTCATGACTACCTCTCATGGAAATGGTCATAGATGAATGACTTACTTAACGTAGTTGAATCCCAAAAAATGATATCTAATATAATGCACTACGAAAACCCCTCATTACTTAAATTCAAAAGAGTGAAGGGAACTCTACTTGTGATCCAAAATGGATCCTAAAACCTCTAAGTTTAATTCTTTAATACTATTAAAAAACACTATCGCAGAAGAAAAACCAAGAAGAATTGGCGGAAACAAAGCTAAGCAAAGGTTCAAATGGCACTGCACAGTAGCTGTCGGATCGGGCCGATCAACGGTCCAGATCAAATCAACGATATCGCATCGGCGGAGGTCAGTGGGGCATATCAGCACTAACCCTAAGTGAGTTGCGACTGCAATCCAGCGTATAACGTGGACCGTCGGATCGGCGCACAGATCAATGGCAGAGACCACGTATATCGCATCGTAGATTTAAAAGGGAAGGACTTACCGCAGGCCAGAGACACAAGCGATATGCCATTGCGACTTATCGCATCGCAATATAACAAAGGGGTGATGCCAAGAGGACCATGGGCCTTGCGACATGCGATAAAGGTCGGACCCGATAGGGATTATGGACGTGATTTAAATATATTTGAAGTCTGGTTTTTGCAGATTTCTTTGTATTTCCCCATGTATAGATGTTTGGCCACATGCAATGCGATATTGCGATAGAATGGCAGACTCGAAAGGTTTATAAATACGGCTTCATATAATTTGAGTTATGTGGTAAATGGCATTTCGGGCAGACTTTAGGCAGTGAGTGGTATTGGAGAGGCTATGCCCGATCCCATACACTAGCCGACACGTAGCACGCCGTAGGAGAGAGAAAATCACTTTTTTGAGCGGGTAATCTCCATGCACATAGGCCACCCGAAATGGCTGTCAGCCGTTGGATTAAGAGATCGTGGATCAACGGTGGACTTGTGATAGCGTTCGAGCGCGGACCCGAAAGGATTATGGGGCGGACTTTATATCGTTTGAAGTCCGGCTTTGGCGTTTCGGTTGGGATTTCCTGTGTTTTTAGTGTTTTCCTGGTATTTCTCTGTGTAAACAGAGAAGTGTAATTTCAGGGGATTTTCACCCGCGCCCAAGATCTTTCCATTTGTGAATGGCTCCTTATGTGCCTTAAGCATTTTTCAATGACTGTTTAACGCTCGGCAGGGAGATGAAGGGACAAAGGCCGGGAGGCAGAGAGCCGGAAAAGGACGGTGAAAAAATAGGGCTAAAAGGCTTAAAAACCACTCAAGGGTAGAGACAGAGGAAGAAATAGTTGCTCAGAGACAGAGAGTCAGAGAAAATGCAACTACGAACAGTTGATCAGAGGCACTAAGAGGGAGAGTCTTTATACTCTGTAGACTCGAGGTTTTTGAGTGAAATCCCTATGTAATATCACTGTTGTTGTGTTATGGCTCTAATTGAGCTCACACGTGTAAACTCTATTCTTAAAGACATAATATAGAGGTCGACACTAAAAGATGGACCAGGAGACGTAGCCAGGAAGTTTGGTGAACTCCTTGATTATTCGTTGTGTTGATGTGTGTTTTTATTATGTTTATAATTGTTCATTGTCTATATTATTCACAATCTTTTCGATCCGTTGCACTAAATAATATAGGCATTCCTACACATGAGCCTATAATACCTTAATATTGATTTAAGATCTCATTTTTAGATCAACTTGAATGGTTCACGAGGCATAATACTTGCTAAGGTTTTGCAAATGGGGTAGCAAGCTAAGTGGGCTTGATTGTGGGGAAAACTCCACACTTAAGCATGCTTGATCCAAAGGTGATATGGGATGGTGACCTCCCGGGAAGTCCTGGTTGCCGAGTGCAAGCCTTGGAAGTGATGATTGATGCTATGTGATTCATTTCACTAGTTTCAAGCCCATTTCTTCACCCTTGTGAGCATCACCCGATGCAATGAGTGCTAAGTGGACTATTAAAAAATCATGAGAAATTAGTCAATTATGACTACCTCTCATGGAAATGGTCATAGATGAATGACTTACTTCACATAGTTGAATCCCAAAAAATGATATCTAATATAATGCACTGCGAAAACCCCTCAAAACTTAAATTCAAAAGAGTGAAGGGAACTCTACTTGAATGGTTCACGAGGAATGGTTTACGAGGCACAATACTTGCTAAGGTTTTGCAAATGGGGTAGCAATCTAAGTGGGCTTGATTGTCGGGAAAACTCCACAGTTAAGCGCGCTTGAGCCAGAGGTGATCTGGGATGGGTGACCTCTTGGGAAGTCCTGGCTGCTGGGTGCAAGCCCCGGAAGTGATGATTGACGCTATGTGATTCATTTCACTAGTTTCAATCCCATTTCTTCACCCTTGTGAGCATCACCCGATGCAATGAGTGCTAAGTGGACTATTCAAAAATCATGAGAAATTAGTAAATTATGACTACCTCTCATGGAAATGGTCATAGACGAATGACTTACACAACGCAGTTGAATCCCAAAAAATGATATCTAATATAATGCACTAGGAAAACCCCTCAATACTTAAATTCAAAAGAGTGAAGGAAACTCTACTTGATGGTTCACGAGGCACAATACTTGCTAAGGTTTTGCAAATGGGTTAGCAAGCTAAGTGGGCTTGATTGTGGGGAAAACTCCACAGTTAAGCGTGCTTGAACCAGACGCGATCTGGGATGGGTGACCTCCCAGGAAGTCTTGGATGTTGGGTGCAAGCCCCGGAAGTGATGATGGATGCTATGTGATTCATTTCACTAGTTTCAATCCCTTTTCTTCACCCTTGTGAGCATCACCCGATGCAATGAGTGTTAAGTGGACTATTCAAAAATCATGAGAAATTAGTTAGTTATGACTACCTCTCATGGAGATGGTCATAGATGAATGACTTACTTAACACAGTTGAATTCGAGGACAACAATTTTTAAAGGAGAGGGGCATGTTAGGTCCCTATACTACTAGTGTAGCCCTTATTGTTATTAGTGCAAACCCCTTATTGCTTTGTTTTGCCCATGTAGTCCCCATATTGTTATTATTGTGCCCCATAGAAGCCCACTATTGTTATTATTGTATCCTTACATTATTATTGTTATGTCGGATCTGATTAATAGTTGTGACCCCTTAGACTACTATATATAGAAAGGAGGTTTTGTCATTTGTATCATCCAAGAATTGTTCATTTGTGTAATTTAAAGGAGGTTTCCCCCTCGAAGAGGCTGATTTTGAAGTCGTTGATCTATCTTTTCTTCTATTTTCTGAGTTGGTTGCATAACATGTTTTGATTAGTAAATGAATTATTATTGAATGTATGATATAATAGATGATAATGCAGTGATTTTGAGAGGGCATCAGACCTTCTTGATGAATCTCAGATAAGTATGATGCCCCTATGTTCAGATGTGTATTTATGACATGTACATTACATGTTCATGATGTGTTTGATGAAATGCTTGTCATGGTTAGGATGGGTCAGGCTAGGTCCTTGTTAAAGTTTTGCATTATAGGCTTTGTTTCCTTGTTATTTATCACTTCTTAGTGTTTCATCAAGTTCTGGGAAGAGGTCTGGATCCTAGCCCTGAAAAATTGCCTCAGATCTCGCGATCGTAGGCATAGAACTGGGTGAAAAAGGTCATGTTTGTTGGGATGCAAGCTTAAGGGAACGGGGTTCTCGGTCATTGGCTTGCCTTGAAAAGGGAGCATTAAGAGCCTAGGTCAGTAAAAAGCTAAGTTAACTCAAGGGTTGGGCACCTAAGGTGGTTGGTTACATCTCATGGGTCTTGTAGCACCCAAGGGAGGTCTGTAAAAATTTTGGTTCATCAGTTCCACTTTCTTAACTGCACTTAGGGAGTTGAATCATATCATAGTAACCCTTTATCACATATTTACCCCGATGGACCAGTAAGCTTGGGTAAGTGCGGGAGGAGGGTTTTAAATGTTCAAAGAACATAATGCTAATTTGTTGGAACACATATAGGGAAATAAGAATGTAAATCTCATAAACCTATAGGAGGAAATTAATGAAATATAAATATCTATGTAGATTTATAATTGAATGAAATGCTCCAATCCCAAGTTTGAAAAAAAAAAACTCAAAAACCTACAAGACGAAATAAATTTTTAACTATCTATTCCTTGAACTATTCCAGATTCCTTTACTCTCACTTAACTAGGTTTTTCAGTCATAAATCTCCAAACCCCTTGCCATTGATGTCAAGGGGGGAGTAATCAAAGGTTTGGAGCAATAAAGAGAAATGTTTCTCATCACAAAAGGGGGAGGATCAATGTGTTGTAATCAATGCTAAAGGGGGAGATTGATGGCATTGTTGTCATCAATGCTAAAGGGGGATATTGATGGCATTATTGTCATTGATGGCAAAGGAGCAGCACAAGACCAACAAAGGCATAGGAGTAACAAGGTATATTGTAGGGATATTTGACAACAAGAGATGAAGGTGATGACAAAGAAACAACAGGAACAACAAAAGCAAAGGAGCAACAACAAGGAACACTAGGAGAGTAGCAAAGGAGCAACAACAACAAAACAAAGATATGTCATTGAGCAACAAAAAGAGAAACAAAGGAGCAACATCTACAAAACATAGATATGGCATTGTGTGTACATTGTGTTGAATGGATTGTGTATTGTAGGAGCAACAGGGTATGCAAAGGAGAATATAGGTATGCTAGATGTTGCATATGTTATTATGGAATTATGCTTGGTATGCTGGAAGACAACAGAACAAAGGAGCAACAAATACCTTGATGGTTTGGCATAACATTTATGCTTGCATGTGTTGTGAATAAAGCTAATTTGAAGACTGGTTTGTTGGAGAAAATTGTTGTGATGCAAGGCAAGACTCCATAACAACAAAGAAAAGACTCCATGACACACAAGACATGATTCCATGACAACAAAGGTAAGCTTGTTGATACAATGACATGAAGATGTTGTGATGCAAGTCCAAGGAAAAGGCAAAGATGTTTTCATTAGGGGAATTTTGAGGTCGAAAATGGGCCTCCTAATAAAAAAGTACAACCAAAATAAACTTTATAAGAACCAATAGGATTAAAGCTGATGATGTCAACCATGTAGGATGATTCACCATTTTTTTAGTAAAAAAGTAAAAAAGATAAAAAAAATAAAATAAAATAATAAAACTACTTTTTTCAACTCATATTTTCAACTTATCTCTTTGTGGTTTTACTAAATTTTTGAGAATGAGTACTCATTGGATGCAAAATTTAATTCCTCATCCAAGGAGTACCCATGTTTTATATTTTTGACGGACCATGTTATACGAAAAATGAGAAATACATGAAAAATGTGATTGCAATCACGTTTTTCATGTATTTCTCATTTTTTGTGTAGCAGGTCCATCGAAAGTATGCAACATGGGTGCTCCTTGGATGAGGAACCAAATTTTGCATCCAACAAGTGTTTCCACTCGAAATTTGAGTAAACCCATAAGGAGATAAGTTGAAAATATGAGTTTAAAAAATATATATATATAGTTTTTCCTTTTTCCCTCTAAAATTTGATGATGTAATCTAATCTTATTTTATTATTTCCACTATTATTTTATAATTTCCTTAGGAAGCCCATTTTAGACCTCAAATTCCGCTAATGAGAGATTATTATGATGCATTAATGGAAAATGTTGTTATTGATAATGATGAATGAATGCTCAATTATATAGTCATATGTTATTCCTATAATGTTACATGATGTTGATGAATTTGATCATTACATGTGGATGAAAATAATATTGGGTGGAGAATTTATTTTTGTGTTCTAATATTCAAAATATGAAGATTTTGGAAACGAATGAGTAGAAGGCTAAGAGTCAAGGATATCCACTTCATATTCTTATGTGGGATACAAACAACTAGCAAACTATCTTTATAAAAGATGTGATTTTGAAAGGCAAGAGATAATCAGAGAGTGAGAGAATGTGTGGGAGTTGATTGAGGTGTTATGCATTAGTTACCTCGCATATATGAAGCTTATGTGAAACAGATTTGAAAGGAAGAAGAGGCACAAATGAAGACGGAGATATGCAAAATTGATGACCAGGTAAATCGACACATTGTTGTTTCTTGTTTACATCAGGGGATTGTAGTCTCCTTTCAAGTAGTGGCTTGATAAATATCAGGTTGGAGCATGTTGAGGTAGGAGCCTCTCATGGGTTATAGCCTACAGAAAATGTATGGGATTTGGAGCTTCCTTGCATGTTGCAACTTACAAAAAATTGAGATAGCAACCTCCTGTAGGACCCTACAGAAAATCAGACATAATAAGGGAGTAGGAGCTTGTCTTTGCATCACAACAATAACAAAATCATGGTGTTCTCCCTTTATGGGTTTCGACTTATATATGGTGTCAATATGTGTTGTTATTATGTGTTGATTTGATGTTTTGGTTTGTGTATTACTTGTTGTTCACGTATTCAATCTATTGGTCATTATTTGTTAAGCTTATCATTTAATGTTTTAGTTAATGAGTTAGAAGAAAAGAATTTTAATGTCAATGAATGGACTAAATTGATTCACCCCCCCCTCTCAGTGTAGTCGAGTTTTCATCAATTATTATATATTATGTAAAAAATATTATTATAATAAGAAAATATTTTAATTAACAATAAGTAATTAATTTAACTTTTGTTTGGTTAAGAGCTTGT
Organism: Pinus taeda; assembly: GCA_000404065.3. Lineage (NCBI taxonomy): Eukaryota > Viridiplantae > Streptophyta > Pinopsida > Pinales > Pinaceae > Pinus > Pinus taeda. The sequence goes on from APFE030471692.1 coordinate 74,855, forward strand.
TTTCCTTAGACATAAGGAAACATGTTAATGACCTAAGACCCAGAGGCATATGTTAGGAGTGAAAGTTTGCCCCCTTGCGAACCAGCAATGGGTAATTCCAGGTGGCCTAGTTTCCCTTAAATAACATTGATGAGTTATCATATATTTGTGGATAACTGCTAATGATGGTTGTACCCAAAGATATTTTGACAACTGAGTTATGTTAGTTTTCCCACTGTTTTGATTGATATATATATATATATAATGTACAAGACAATATTTGATGATTTTATATAGGAGACAAGGGATACAAATATAATAAAATGGGATCATGAGGGGTTCTAGCCTACATAACAATAGAAATGTAATCTCTCATTATCTAGGGATTAATAAAGGGTTTTAGGGTTAACATGGGGCTTATGTAGGCCTTAACATGACCCTCTGCTTCAAATGAGTGTTGTCCTCAACACAGGACTAATTATTAGTGATTATGTAAGAATAAGTCATCTTACCATGTCATCTCTTCCACTAGTAGGTTCTTCTGTTTGATTATGTACTCCATAATAGCTAGATTACTCGGCTACTTAATCCTTATTTCAAGGATTATTTCTACTTCTACTATGATTTTCCCCTCTTCATTTATATATGGTACACTTCTCGACTAGAAATGAATAGCATGGTCATGACCTTGATTAGGTAGAAGAACTTTGGGCATTAATCCAAATAGATTGGGATAATTGTTGCATCTTTATGGAGATTGTTTGATATAAATGGCATTGTTGTTTAAACATTTAGTGAACATAATTGCGTTATTACACCTTGGTGTCCTTTTTGAGCAATTTTGTCATTCCATTAGAGCTTATCACTTTAGAATTTTTCCCTTTGATACCTCTAAGCTCATTTTCCTTTCCTTTTGAGGTAAACTTTATGAAGATATCTTGAAAATTAAAGGTCATTGGTCCCAATGATTGTAACCATTAAACCACTAATACAAAAATGGCACCACCAATTTTTATTGCAATCATGGGATTGTCTAACAAATACTCCCCCATATTGATCTTAATACTATGATACTTCCATGAACATTTATGGTCCCTCCATCTGCAATCACTATTTGAAATTATGGTGTTGGATAAATAAAGCAATTGAGAAGTTTTTCTAATTTGTAGTTATGAAGTTATGGGTACTACCTAAATCAATCAATATTGTTAACCTTTTTTATTTTTTATTTTTTTTATATATCCTTTCATCTAAACTTAAACAGGAATGCAACAAATTACATATATAATCATAAATATAGAGATGCAACAAAAAAACACTTCATTTCATCAATAAAAAAGTATTGAACAATGCTTACAAACAGAATGGAAACAAGATAGCTCGTGCGATGGTAGCTTATCTCTGAGAAGAGATATGGTCGCTACATACCTCTGAACTGTATTACAATAAGTCTCAAGGGCCTATTTATTATTTAAAAACGTGAGAAAACCCTAAACAACCAAAACCCTAACCCCAAGAGATGTAACACCAAGAGTTTGTGGGCCCTGTTGGGGTTAGTTGGGCAGCCAACTTTCCGGGGTCATAATTTGGTCATATTATCTCCGTTTGGTGTGTATGATAATTTATTTGAAAGGTCTTTATGAGTACTACAGGTTTCGCCGCAAGCCCCTACTTATGGCTATGGACCTACAACGAACCTCAAAAAATCGTCGTTTAGGGGGTCAAAACTGCTTTGGAAGTTCATGACCCGAAAAAACTACTAAAAATAGTAAATGTTGAAATAAACAAGGAAACATATGAAACTGATTAGAGGGTCTAGGTGGAATAGGCGGGTGGCCACCAATATCCAACTGGATCATTCCTCCCCCCTTAGGAAGCAATGGTCCCCATTGCGTACAAAGCCTCCATGAGGTGAAGAAATTTCTGTCAAACTTGGTCCCTAGTGAACCACTTTCCCTAATGAAGGAATTGGCCTTCTTTGACAACTTGATATAGTTGTATCATCTGTTGGCGAGTGTTCTTAATATGTGTATCCATGATCAGATTAGTTGTGGCATGTTCCATGCAGTCCAGGTTGAGCTCTGTTGGTGTGAGTTGTTCTGCAATGTCGGATGTGTCCAACAATGGTGGAAAGTATGGCCGAAGGCGGTATACATTGAACATTGGGTGCAAATCAAGGAATAATGGGATGTTGCACTCGAAGGAATTGTCACCGACAACCTTGGTGATGGTCTATGGCCCATATCGGACCAGATGAAGCTTGCAGTGGGGTTCAGCAAGGAGCTCCTTCTGCAAATGTAGCCAAACTTTGTTGCCCACCTGTAACTTGTGCGGCACTCAATGTTGATCATGACAGCCTGCAAGAAGAGTATCACAGCAGAGGCCACTACTAAGCTCTTATTTAAGCAAGTGTGGGTACACTTTGGGATTCCACAGTCCATTATCTCAGATCAGGACAACTTATTCCTGAGTGCATTTTGGTCCAGTCTCTAGTCAATGCTGGATACAAAACTTACAAGAGATTGTTGGAGTAGCCCCTTCTAGCTCTAGATAGGGTGAAGTTTCAACTTCTTGACCTTTTTCATCTTCACAATCTATGTAGAATAATTCCTTCTCACTACCTTTATGTCTCTTAGTATACTTGTTGTCATAGTTTAAACATGGTCCCTTTTCTCTTATTTCATCCATTTTCTAAGGGGTCAACGTTGTTGGTTTAAGATAGGGAACATGATTTTCTATGTAATGATTAGTGCCCACTTTTCTAGTGGCCGTATTTTTACTTTCAACTTTTCTTACCATACTAAAATCACGCTCTAGAGATTTAGGTTCAAAGAGATGCACCTCATGTTAGATGTTTTCCTTTAAAGTTTCCATGAATAGGTCCAACAAACTACCCTCTAAAATATTCTTTATCTTAAGACACCTTTTGGAATTGTTGAATGTGCTCTATAGCTTGACCTTTTGTTGAAAATTTACCAATTCACTAATGAATGTATTGCTCTTAATATCTCCATAATTTTCTATTAAATCCTTTGTAAAAATGGACTGAGATATAACATCATCCTTTTTCCTTTCGCAAATGAATTGATAGCATACATGTTGGTCTTGTTCTAAAAACAAGGATGTAATATTTACCTTTTGTAAGGATGCCACTTAGTGTAGATCAAATTATTTCTCCATTTGAAATACCCATGTCATAGGATCATTACCGTCAAACTTCCTCGTATTGATCTTTAGATCATAGTTGTTCCTTGGTGTTGATTTGAAGCCATGATGATGTGGATCTTGGATTGAAAATTCATGATTATGGTTCCACGATTCAATATTTTTGCTCTCCAATATTGATAGCATACTCTCCATATGAGATTGATTCTCAACATCGTGCTTCTCCTTATGTTCTTGATTTCCTTAGATCTCTGCATCCCTTTTAGGGAGATCTTTTAATCGAATGTTTTGCAATTATTTTATTTATTCACTAATGAATTTTTGTATATCTTCCTTAACATTTTGCATTTATTTATTTATTTTCATTCATCTTCCTTTATATTTCTTCCTTATCTTCATTCATCTTGTTTTCTATTCCTTCATTATTTTCATGCATCTTCTCTTCCATTTCTCTTTTAATCTTTTCTATAGAACATGATAAACCCTCATTTTTCAACATACTACCATCTATTTCATTAACTTTACTCTCTAATTGAAATAACCTAAATTCTAAGTATTCACTTTCTTCACATTGGTGTATAGCTTTTATTGGAGGCACATTGGAAAATAATAATAATAATAATAATATATTATGAAACCAACTCACAAAAAGATAGAAAAGATAGTTGAACGCCTTAGAATTCAGCCTCTTCGAGGGAGCAACC